>JAPKLW010002373.1:0-23003 GCA_026898455.1 Plectranthus barbatus | reverse complement strand
ACCCTAATAGCCCATTCTCAGATCTATATAAATAGATGAATCTCTCATTTTCCCATATAAGTTTTGAGTTTCAAATCAGAAACCCTAGAGAGATTGTGAGAGAGTGGGCGGTTGTAGATCCGGTAGCGTATCCTCACCAGATTTTCGGATCGAGCAAGGGAACGGATCAGAAGATCAGATCTGTAGGAACACCATCATTTTGATCGATTCCAGATCCAGATTTGCACCATCTTCATTGCCATCATCGATCTAGATCTGTAGATCAGTCCTTGGAGTCTCAGGTATACATTTGAATCTACGAATTAAATTAAATAGGAACATGCATAGGGCATTCACTGTTTGTCATGACATTTATTTTGATATCCATAAATCGTATCCGGAGTTTTAATAAATGGCGATTCATGTCGCCTATTGTAGACTCAGTTCCTACAAATTGGTATCAGAGCCAGGTTCGTATTTTATTGCTCTGTCTGAAAATAAATTTGACAAATAGTTAATGCATGTTATTTAATTTATTTTGGATGGATTTATTTTTGTCGTGGATATTTTTGTTCTCGTGGCCCCTCATTGTTTTTGGTTTTGTTTTAAATCGCGAGAAAATATGCGATTAGATTGATAGGAAAATCATGTAATAGACTAGATCTATTTGTTTGTATTTTTATTCAATCTGTAAACCAGAGACAAAGAGAGAACAAAACATCAACAATGTAAAGCAGCAGTTTTCCGGTGGACTGGGCAAACAGCAGCCGCGCGCAGGCGGCGCGCGGCGGCGGCCAGCGGCCGGCGAGCAACGACCTTGCACAGGCGTCGCACGGTAGACCCCTGCAGCAGCAGTCCCGCGCGGTGGTGCGCGGCGGAGGTGCTCAACGTAGCAGCAGGTCGCGATCCTTCCTCCTTTCGCGTGCAGTGGCGTCGGCTCCGGCCGGCGCGGGTCTCTGTGGGCGAGCGAGGCCGTGCGCAGGCGTGCACGGTGGTGGAAGGCGACGCAGTGGTTGCGCGCGGCAGATGGGGCTCAGCAGTGTGCGCGCAGACAGCCGCGGTGGCTGTCGCGCGCGGTGATGCATTCATTGCTGGTCAGGAGAGCTGCCGGCGAGATGGCTCACGTCGACGAGGGACGCAGGCGTGGCTGGCGACGTCTGGTGCGCGAGCTCCAGCGACTGACGACGCGGCGACTGTACTGCTACAGGCTGGAGCTGCCGGCGGCGACCCCTAGGGCTGATGAAGATGGCGGCGGCGACTAGGGTTTGTCCTGGAAGGGCGGCGGCTGAACCCTGGTGGCTAGGGTTTCCTGCTGCTAGGGTTTGCAGCAGCTAGGGTTTCGTCTGCGGGCTCGGCGGCCCGGTTTGCTGAAAATGAGGGTTTCTGCTAAAATTAGGGTTTTACAACCTAATGGACCTGAAACCCTTATTTCTGGCCCAAACTGCTGTATTTTTCCAAGCCCAAAATTGCAGATTTCAAGTTAAAGAGTGGGAGCCCATTTGAAGATCTGTATCAAAATTAAAGCCTTGTAATAGATAGGTTTAATTTTATTTCCCATGTAATTGCATCAAGGGGCCACGAGAAATTTTATTTGTTTATTTAATTAATTTCTCGTATGATGTGATTTATTATTAGCGCACTAGTAAATAATAGGAAAGCATGCTACTGCTTTTATTATTTATTTTTTAAAGCATGTTGTAGATAATAGGGAAGCATGTTATTGCTTTATTATTTACTGTTCAATGCATGCTTTATGTGATTTATTTTATGTATTAAATTATGTCCATAAATTCCGGAATCATGTTGCGAAATATGATGGAATTTTAGATGTGACATAATTTATGGATCATAAAATAATATGTGCGCATAAGAACCTTTTGAAAGAAAAAGACTAAGCAAGATTTTTTAATTAAAATCAGCAAGACCTCTACAATGCGGTCTCTTATTAGAAGTGGGCAGTGAAGTGAGTAGACGTCTACACGACCGTAGCCTGCTTGCTTTATTTGTTCATAAGTTCTAATAGATGAGATTTCTAAATAAAACATTTAAACATGTGAGAAGTGGATAGTGAAGTGAGTAGACGTCTACACGACCGTAGCCTGCTTACTTTATTTGTTCATATGTTCTCTAGAATTGTTTTAAATGAGATAACAAAGGTTGTAAGAGGCATGCGTCATGGGTCTAGTACGTATGACAAATCGTACTTTTAACTTCCGGAGTAAGAATTGTGGTCAAATGCTTAGATGCTGCCTGAGTACTAACTCATGAATGATGTCCCTGCTCAGATAGGTTGAACATGGTCTTAGTTTTATCTCCGATTATTAATTTCATTTACCGACGAATACCTGGCATGGATTGAAATTAAAGACTGGAACTTCAAAGAGCAGTCTTGTTAGGTGGCCTGCTGTAAACGTCTTCGAAAGGAGCTTGCAGTAGATGCACCTAGGCAATTGGGGGAAACAATTGTATTGGTTTATCAAAAGGTTACAATGCATATTTGTTTCAATGCTCTGCATGTATGTACTTACTTTAATCAATTATTGTTTTCAGATATGTCTATGAATAATGTCATAAATATTTTGGCACAAAATCAATTAACTGGTCCAAATTTCCTGGAATGGAAGCGCAACTTGGATTATATCCTAGTTGCAGAGGAACATAAATATGTTCTTAACACTCCGTGTCCAGCTGTCCCTACTGCTGAGTCAACTGATGTGGAGCGGAACCTCTATGACAAGTGGGTCAAGTCTAATAATGTAGTCAAGTGCTACATGATGACCACTATGTCTAAGGTGCTGCAGCAACAACATCAGCACTATGACAAAGCAGCTGAGATTATGGATAGTCTCACAGTTACTTATGGGGAATCGGATAGAGCTGTCAGATTTAAACTCATGAGGGAAATCGTGAGTTGTAAAATGATTGATGGTAGCTCAGTGAGGGAGCACGTTGTTTCCATGACTCATCTCATGGATGAACTGACATTACATGGAGGAGGTATTGACGGGGAAGCCCAGGTCGATATCATACTCAACTCACTTCCAAAGTCTTTTTGAGAACTTTAGGCTGAATGTTGTCATGAGTAAAAAGGAGTATACTCTCAATGAGTTACTTAGTGATCTCATGGCGGCTGAATCAGTCATGCAACCTAAAAAGGCAGTCTTGTTTTCTTCCAATAGTCGCCCTGCTTCATCGAAAGGTGCTAAAGGGGTGATTGAAAAGAAATTCAAGAAGACAGCCTTTGGAAGCAAAAGTTCTGGGAAAAAGAAGACTGTGACACCGGGGAAGAAGGGCAAGTGTTTTCGTTGTGGCAAAACTGGTCACTGGAAGAAGGATTGTCTGACCAAGCGGGTTGGACAAGGTACGTCATTAGCAATTATAACGGAAACATGTTTATCATCTGTTTCTACCCATTCGTGGGTAGTGGATACTGGAGCTACTGATCATGTTTGTTACACTTTGCAGAGATTCATGCCGACAAGGCAGCTAAATGATGACGAGGTGACAATCTCCATGGGTAATGCTGCTCGTGTGTTTGCAGTAGCAGTTGGAGATGTTACTTTATGCTTTCAAGACTATGTTTTGATTTTAAGAGATGTTTTGTATGTGCCGGATTTTCGGCGGAACCTTATTTCTGCTTCCTGTTTAATTAATGATGGATTTTCAATTATTTTTTATAGTCATGTTACTATCAATGGCAATAACGGTGTTATCTGTCGTGGGATACAGAAAGACTCTCTTTATATCATAACTTGTTTGCATAAATCTTCCGTGAATGCTGCATATAACTCATTTAATCATAAGGAGAGAAAGTTTTCATCTTTTGATGAGGATCTTACATATCTATGGTATCTGAGACTAGGTCACATCAATCTAAAGAGGATCAAGAGACTCGTAGATGATGGAACGTTGGATTCAATCCAGGTAGTTCCACATCGAGTTTGTGAATCCTGTATAGAGGGAAAGATGACGACCAGGCCTTTCAAGGCAAGTCAATCTCGAGCGAGTGATGTGTTGGAACTGATCTACTCTGATTTATGTGGACCTATGTCAACGCAAGCTCGTGGAGGATTTAAGTATTTCATCACTTTTATTGACGATTACTCGAGATACGGGTACGTTTACTTACTTCACTATAAGTCTGAATGCTTTGAGAAATTCAAGGAATTCAAGGCGGAAGTAGAGAAGAAGTTAAACAAGACCATTAAGTCATTACGATCTGATCGTGGTGGTGAGTATCTCAGTGACGAGTTCTTGCAGTTTTTATCAGAGCATGGGATTACATCCCAATGGACCGCACCAAGCACTCCTCAGCAGAATGGTGTGGCGGAAAGAAGAAATAGGACTCTTCTTGAAATGGTTAGATCTATGATGAGTTATGCGAACTTGCCTGTTTCGTTTTGGGGCCACGCGTTACTAACAGCGGCGTATCTGCTGAACCTGGTACCTTCTAAGTCAGTTCCTAAAACACCCTCGGAACTCTGGCATGGGCGAAAGCCCAGTGTGTCAAAGATAAGAGTGTGGGGCTGTCCGGCATATGTTTTGTCGAAGGAACCTAATAAGTTAGAAGGCAGGTCCAAGCTAATGCTGTTTGTGGGATACCCCGGACGAATGAAGGGTGGTTATTTCTACTGCCCTGAGGATCAGAAGATCGTTGTTAGCACCAACGCAAGATTCTTAGAGGACGAGTTTGTGAAAAACCACAAATCCAAAAGTGATATCATTCTCCAAGAAATTGGAGACGATGATGCGCTTTCATTGGAAAACCCCGTGGTAGATTCAGTGTACCTCTCGAAGGTATGGAACCAATTGCACGGTCGCCAGTGCAAGGATTTGATCCACAAGTAACTGCACCAACTGCTGACGCAGTACCAGTGCTCCGTCGTAGTGGGAGGGTACCTCACCAACCCGAGCGGTATATGTTCGTGGGAGAGTCTTCGGACTTGATCCCGGAAGACGGACTAGATGATACCGACCCATGGACATACGACGAAGCAGTAAATGACAATGATGCTGAAAAATGGCATAAAGCCATGGATTCAGAAATTGAATCAATTACCTCTATGGATGTATACCAGAAGTCTGCGCTACCTGACGGCTTTCGGGCCATAGGTTGCAAATGGGTATACAAACGGAAGAAAGGTTCGAAAGGAGAGATAACGGCTTTTAAAGCCAGGTTGGTGGTGAAGGGTTATAGTCAAAAGGAGGGAATTGACTATGACGAGACCTTCTCACCGGTAGCCATGCTCAAATCCATTCGAATTCTTCTATCCATAGCAGCACATATGGACCTAGAAATCTGGCAGATGGATGTCAAAACCGTATTTTTAAACGGGTACCTTGAGGAAGTTCGTGACATCCATATGCAGCAGCCAGAGGGTTATGTGAAGGTTGGTGAAGAGCATTTTGTCTGGAAGCTAAGGAAGTCCTTGTATGGATTTAAACAAGCTTCACGGTCATGAAACAAACGTTTCGATGATGTGATTAAATCCTATGGATTTACGCAGTGCGAAACCAAAAGTTGCGTGTACCGATTATACGTCAGCGGAAGCGTGGTATTCCTTGCACTTTATGTAGATGACATTCTTCTATTCGGCAACGATGTGAAGGTGTTGTTAGACATAAAGAGATGGTTATCCGAATAGTTTCAAATAAAGGACCTAGGAGACGCTGGATACATCCTTGGGATTAAAGTCTTGCGTGATCGCAAGAAGAGGATGTTAAGCTTGTCTCAGGTCGCTTATACTGATACTGTGATTGCCCGCTTTATCATGCAAAATGCTAAGAAAGGGTTTGGATTTCCAGGCGGATCAGGATGAGAAGAGATCGACCTCGGGCTATGTGTTCACCTTGGGAGGTGGAGCTGTATCATGGAGGATTGCGAGACAGAAATGTATCGTGGACTCCACCATGGAAGCTGAGTATGTGGCAGCTTCAGAGGCTTCTATATAAGCAATATGGCTCCTGAACTACCTTCAAGAGTTAGATATTGTTTTGAGTTTGCCCAAGACTATCACGGTATATTGTGATAATGTTGGTGCAGTGGCGAACTCTAAGGAACCAAAAAACTCACAAGGCGTCTAAACACATAGAGGGAAAGTACCACATCATACGAGAAATCGTAGTTAGGGTCGATGTGCTAATAGATAAGATAAACATTGAGGATAATCTAGCAGATCCATTTACAAAGGGCTTACCTCAGAAGGCACATGAAGGTCACGTTTGTAGCCTAGGGCTGAGGTAGATGTCGGCCACCTGGTGACCAAATGTAATAGCTAGATTAAAATAGACACACGATATACTCTGGAAAGTAATGGTATAATGCTTTGAGTATAAGTGGGAGATTGTTGGAATTGTATACATAAAAGCATTATGATTGGTATATTAGGAAACGTTATGTTTGATATACTGGTAATCATTAATGACTTGCAATAAACAAATCCTGTCTGAATTAAAAATCATACGACGCGAACAAACACATCCAGTTATCTCGTCGATAGGGAGATCATACGGTGTGTAAGAGATCACAGAAGATCGTATAGATCGTTTAACCTAGCGAGATATAAATAGTTATCACAGCTGAGACAGTTTCTGGTTTGGCTGTCGGTTTAGGCTGCGGCACACAAGTCCATAAGTGGTTTATCTTGACTGCTTTGTGTGACCGGTACATCTCAATGTATTGATAGGATCAACAGTGAGATGAACCATTCTACTTGACATATGAATGAGTAAATATCTCGGTAAGTTGGTCGAATCTAAAGTCTATTGAAAGCTGAGGGGCACACATGGGTTGACTGTCACTTTGACTTGCTATGGTGGAGAGTCTTACATGTACTCGTATATCTGCATCTTGGGTGATGGCAGCTTGTGTGGGGTTTCCTCAGGCTGGATTTAGATAACCATATCCGTTTCAGGATGGTGACATTCCCTGGGAAGCTCACGAGGTTCGTTATGCTAAGTCCTGCAGGCTGAATCATTGATTCAAGCATAAGCGATAAGGGTTGAGTGGTACTACTCAGGAATAATAAGAGATTAATTAATTACAGCTAATTGTCATACGTTGAATTAATTAATGAATGTCTGAAACCTTAAATATGGGGATTAACCAAGTCAATGCAACCTGTTCCTAATAACGTGGTAATAAAGGGGTAGGTCAGCATTAATTCTCTGGTGGCATGAATTAATGTTTATTAATTAATTATGTTCTGGGTTGAACATGGAATTAATTAATAGGAGGCCCACTTTATTATTTGCATTTGATCCCTGGTCTGGCCCAACACTGCTCAGAGCCCATTAGGGTTTATTAAACCCTAATAGCCCATTCTCAGATCTATATAAATAGATGAATCTCTCATTTTCCCATATAAGTTTTGAGCTTCAAATCAGAAACCCTAGAGAGATTGTGAGAGAGTGGGCGGCTGTAGATCCGGTAGCGTATCCTCACCAGATTTCCAGATCGAGCAAGGGAACAGATCGGAAGATCGGGAACAGATCGGAAGATCAGATCTGTAGGAACACCATCATTTTTATTGATTCCAGATCCAGATCTGCACCATCTTTATTGCCATCATCGATCTAGATCTGTAGATCAGTCCTTGGAGTCTCAGGTATTCCTTTGAATCTACGAATTAAATTAAATAGGAGCATGCACAGGGCATTCACTATTTTTCATGACATTTATTTTGATATCCATAAATCGAATCCGGAGTTTTAATAAATGGCGATTCATGTTGCCTATTGTAGACTCAATTCCTATAATTACCACATAATTTGGAACAGGTTGCATTAAACTTCAATGATCCACATATTGAAGGTTCCGGATATTCATTAATTAATTTGGCTTATGACAATTAGCCATAATTAATTAATCTCTTATTTCCTGAGTAGTACCACTCACTCCTTTTCACTTATGCCTGAATTAAATAATTCAACCTACAGGGTTTAGCATAATGAACCTTGTGATTTCCTCAGGGAATGTCCCCATCCTAAAGCAGATATGATTACCTACATGTCCTGTCTAAGTAAGCCACACACAAACCGCCACACCCAAGATGTAGGTATAAGAGTACATGAAAGAATCGCCACCATAGCAAGTCAAAGTGTGGTCAACTTATGTATGCCCCTTAGCCTTCCATTAGGTAACAAGTATCTAGAGATTTGGCTCATTCATATGTCAATTAGAATGGCACATCTCACTATTGATCCCATCAATACATAAAGATGTATCGACACATCAAGTAGCTAGGATAAGCTCACTCATAAACTGATGTGTCACAGCCTAAACCTACAGCCTATCTAGGGACTGTCTCAGCCGTGATACTGTTTATACCTCGCTAGGTCAAACGATTCATATGATCCTTTGTGATCTCCTACACACCATATGATCATCCCTATAGGCGAGACAATAGGATATTATAATTCATATCGTATGTTTGTTATATCAGATAGCGACTATGTTGATGTAACACATTTATGAAGACCAGTGTATCAAGAAAACACACTTAATCATAAATGCTTTTAGTATACAATCCCAACAGTTTCCCTTTTCTCTTAGCAACCTCCTGAGTTTCACGCTCAGCTGCTAACCTGGTGGCCTCCTAAGCTGCACGCTCTAGCAGCATAGCAGCTTCCTTTGCTGCTAGCTCATCAGCAGCTTTCTTCGCTGCTAGCTCGTCATCTTCATGAACCAATCGCTCCTTGGAAAGAGTTTGGAGATGATCTTGTTGTTCATTTCTCCATTGTCATATGTCTTTTTCAAATTCCGGAGCTCTCCAACGATGGTATTGAATCTTTCTTCCATCGCTTGAATGTATTCACCTGCAAGCATAGAGAAAGACTCATATTTATCAACGGCTACTTGGAGTTTATTTCTCTTCATTTGGTTTATCTCCTGGGAAAATGCGCACACAAAGTCCCACATCTCCTTAGCCGTGTCAAAATCTAAAGCTTTGTCTCCCATCAACGAGGGTAGACAGTCTAGTATGAGCTTCTTTGCTAGATACTCTAGCTGAGCTCTTTTCTTGTCCTCGACCGTCCATTCTTCGAACGTCTTCTCGACCATTAGAGGTGGTCTTGGTTGCCCCTCAGCAACTGGACCAACGAAGATGTTAGGCTTCATGATCTTTATGGGCCCCTTAGAGAGAACACCCACCATCTCCGGATGTATACTTTGGAGCTGGATGGCGGCCATCTTCTACCATGAGTTGAACTTCTCCTTGTTATACTTTGGAAGAGTATGGTTCATCTACGCAAGTTGTGTGTTCCTGAGCTAAACAACAAAAATAGTGCAAGGAAAATGTAGATCTGGTCAAAAGCGACTCATAAGCAGTAAGTCTTACGACCTCCTGCTCTGATACCACTTGTTGGTCCCTGATCAGAGTTGTTGTTAAAGCAGCGGATGATTATCTTAACAAATGCAGCGGAATGATTAAGTATCTTGTACTTAGTCTCTTTCACAAATGTTTAGCTCGAAGGTAGGAGTTAGATTATTTCAGATATACTCTAGCAACTTGAGGTTGCTAGGTTTTAAATCAACAGCAGAAACAATAAAATAGTAACAAGAACACAAGGTTTATAGTGGTTCGATCCTTAAAGATCAATGTCCACTCCTCAGTCGAACACTGAGAATACACTAAAAAGATATGTTCAAGTACAAGGAATCGCCTATCTCCTGTAGCAGGTGGTGAGCTTTCGAGCCAGCCACTACAAAGCTATCCTCCGTTACATGGATCTTTCGGTCGGTAGCTGCGGCTAAGTCAAGGGCGCACCTTCATAAAAATTGGCCTTACTGCAATGGAAGCTTTATAGTTCCTTCCAAACTCTCTGGTGGGATTTGGCAATAGCCCGTCGGAGTCAATCTCTTTTCAGAGATGTGACTGCTGGATGCTCCCTAGGATGGAAGTTATCCCAATTATTAGATTCTTGAGCAAAGTCAAGGAATCTTTTCAATGTAGTGTTAGATATTCAATAAGGGGGACACTACGGTTGTTGAGAGCTTTGAATTCTTCTCTTTAAGGAGCTCTCAACTGACTACTCTCTTTTTGCTTTTGTTCGCTTGTAAAAGGTATCTTTTGCGAGTTGCAGTTGTGTGTTGTAGTAGAGCAGTAGTAGTCGTGAGGGGTCTCTCTCTTGTTTGGACTTCTCTTTTATATCTGGAGATTCAAACTTTGAATCTCCAGACCCGTTAGACACAATGTCTCCTTTGTCCAAAAGAGCTACTTGCTTTTTCGTCCTTTCCGGCGTATACAGTGTCTTTTTACCTACTTCGGGAAGGCTATTCGTCCTTGGTTGTACCTTTTGTCAGAACAGTAGTATTAGCAAGTGTTTGCTGAATATCTTCTTTGCTTAGCATTCTATCGGAGAATGCTGGGAATACTTTGCTAAGTACTTCGACCTTTGACTGCTGAAAACTTCTAGCATTCTGCTTTGTATCCAAGTGTTGACTCCTTAGCAAGTGCGTATTCAGCCCTTGGGTCTTGATTCCTTATTGCTATTGCTTCTAGCAATCTTCTGAGCAAATAGTGAATGCTGACTCCTTCAGCATTCTGCTAACTCTTTTTCTTCCGACTGTTGAGTAAGTACTCCTAGCAGTCATATCTTCAGCATATGACTACTAACACCTTAGCAGTCAATCTTCTAGCACTTGTCTGCTATCTCCTTAGCAGTCATCCTGTCTGCTGACGTCTCTAGCAATCTTATTGTCTACTGAGAACGTTCCTAGCATCCAGAATTTCTGAAGACTTTGTTTCAACTGCTGAATCCTTCAGCAGTCTTCCGCAAGCACTTCTAATCTATTACAACTCGAAATATTTCCTAAATAGGACTTTACATAGAGTTGCTAGACTATCTAGATTTCAGCAATGATCGACCAAACTAACTAAGGGTTTGATTCAACAAAAACCTTGCAAGTTGATCTACAAGGGAGATTTACAACATAAATCATGGAATATTTTCCTAACAGTAGATGCTCAAAGCACTGAACCTGACAAAGAGTGAGTTGTGGAGTTTTCAGAAGATTAGAACGCCCAAATAATAAATGCAAGATCCATTCCAAGAGCTGATAACAAAGATAATTAACAAAGAACAGTTCTTACAAGAAGTTACAAACCAGAAAAAGGCTAAAAGACTACACACATAAGAAAATTTAACGATGGCGAAGACAAGGCTTGAAAGGGCTTGACGAAACCTATAAATGCTCTTCAAGAGTATGAGTTATAGGTTGCTAGTTTGAGTTGATCATATTGTAACTAAGAGATTTTACAAGAAGGCCAGCACAAGTGCGCTAGTTATTTCGTGTTCTTTACACGAGACTCTTAGCATTCAAGCTAGAGTTCTTCTGAAGTTCATACTCTCTCTCTCTTTCCCTCTAAAGTTGAATCTGAGAAAGGTTTCTAAACTCTTTTCAAAAACCAAGGTTCTATCATCAACCAATACAGTCTTCAGGTTTATAAGGAACTCAAACTCACATCGACTAGCTAGTGGGCCTAGCGATGCACTCGTGGTAATGCCTGCACCAGATCTGAAGAGTTCAGCTACAAAGTGGACTAATTGGGTGCGCATACAGCCGGAGGATATAGAAGTTTCATGCGACTACTACAGACCAGTTGCATCACCTTGTAAATATGTTCTAGTGATTTGCAGTCGGTATAGACTGAAGAGTGGACGTAGGATCATTTCGCATCGAATCACTATACATGTCCTGTTTTATTTACTGTTTTCCCATTCTTAACTTGCTTGCTTATTTAAAACACAACAACCATTAAGTTGTTAGTGTATTGCTTGAATTTCGTTAAGTCAAACTTCAAGTCTTAAACAGGTTTTAGAGCACTAACCGACTTCATTAAGATCCAACAAAAGTTAAAAGACTTCTGTTGCATACTAACTGGTAATTTAAGATCCAACAAAAGTTGCAGGAGTATAACTGGAATTGAACTCTCAACCTGCTCAACCTAAGTTAAACATGTCAATTGAGAGGAGTCAATTGATAACATAATAAGACCCACGCACATTCAGTAATTGCTTCCACGTGCATTATAACTCTTATCCGGACCAACACTTGTCTTCAAAGGGCCTTCTAGAGGCATGACTTCGAATAGCTTCCTCGAGGACTTCAAAAAAGTGAAGTAACTCGGTCAACTGGAGCACTAAATGACTTCAAACCGTTACATGATTGTGGTTATAAGATGTGGTAGTGAGCCACACACTCATTCCATTAGTGCGATCAAAATAATCGACACACACCAGGTATCTGCCTTAATGACATACATTCTCCAAGTGGAAACAACCTACACATAGGCATGCTTAGGTTTATTTGCAAATGTGCGTAAAAACCTTTTCCATACATTGCATGTTTTATATACTGTAACTCAATTTTCATTTTTTATTCAGTTTATTAGAGCCTTGCAATTTGTTGTACTGTAGTGATTTTTTTTTTATCATTAGGGACAATATTCCTGAATGGAGAGCACTGCCGAGACGTATATTGTGTTTGTAACTAGTTTTAAGTATATTAACACAAGATTACAAATGTCAAAATTATGGACATAAATTCAATCAACCAAGCGTTTATCACGAAATTTTTGAACATATAAAATATAATTAAATTCAGTTTCTCGAAGGAAGATAATATCAAGAAGATGCAAAGAAATAATTTACTTTCATGCTTCATCACATTATAGTAGACGAGAACGAACCTTTTTATAACAAGATATTTATTTATCATTATTTAGCAGTAATATAATATATATTCAAATATATTAAACTTGTAGAATAAGACTTACAAAATTGACTATGACTAACGTGTATTTGCTAGAAAAAGTCCTCCACACTTATTTATTTCAAGTCTTTTAAAATGAATAAAACTAAGCTAGGTGGCTTCTTACAACTAGCAAACAAATTCCTTTCAAAAATTTAGCAAATCCACCAAATTTCTACGTGTCACACTCTCTTATGATTGGACGAATCTATATGGCAAAATTCTTACGTTTCTTCCTCTAGATAGGGTGATGGTCGTAAACTAGCACTACAATAAAAAAGCTAATAGACAACGCGGAAATCGCTTAGTCTATTTAATATTTCCGCGTTATCTATTTAAGTGTAGTCTATTAAGGATGCTAATAGACAACGTGGCTTTCCGCGTCGTCTATTGACATATAGAGGACACGAACATCCGCGTCGTCTATATGTCAATAGACAACGCGAAAAGCCGCATTGTCTATTAACATATAGACGACGCGAACATCCGCGTCGTCTATATGTTAATAGACAACGTGAATGTCCGTGTCGTGTATTGACATATAGACGACGCGTAAATCCGCATCGTTTATGTGTTAATAGATAACGCGGATTTCCACGTTGTCTATTGACTTATAGACAACGTGGATGTCCGCGTTGTCTATTGTTTTTTTTTCTTTTTTTTTTGTTTAATTTCAAAAATCCTGTAGAAATGATAAAATAATTTTTATAATGTAAAAAACAATAGAAACTCACAATTTAATAATTCTCACAATCAAATTAAATCTCAAAATTACATATGTTATAATGTAGTGTTAAAACTAACTAAAACTATACAAAGTAATCTAAGTACATCATAAATTCTTCTTCACATATGCCTCAAACTGATCCGTGGTCCAAAGCTTGCTGGTCATACATTCTGAAATGGGACTGCATGAAATCAAGAAGTCATTACTAATAGCACAACACATTGAAATTAGAATCCTAAACCAATAAGAACACAACAACCACAAACCGCAAACATGAAATCAATAACCATTACTAATTCACAGTCACATAAGTAGATATATATCATTAAAAAAAATCGGGCAGCATAATAGCATAAAATGGCTCAACCCAAAAATCAACAAACCTCATTTATATAATTCAAATACCTTAATGACAATCGAAAAGCATAATAACATCTTAAAATGATTAAACCAAAAAATCAACAAACAACATTGTCACATAATAACGATAACACAACCCCCATACCTCATTTGATTAAGCAAGCTGACCAAATACAACTATATATACATGAAATCAATATGAACACAAGGGAAGTAAATACTTTAATTATCAATTTCAAAGATAAGTCATCATTCATATTGTCATATCTGAGTAATCAAGCAGACCGACATACATGATCTCAAATTAAGCTCAACAATTTCACACCATTCTGTACGAACTTCATTGATTTCACGTGTGCTATACATTTCTGCATTAAACTATTAAAAATAGTAGCACAAACACAATAAATAATTGCATTTAATTAATAAGCTAATGAGTTAGAACTGAAATCAAAATTTTGTATTAAATTGATATATTTAAATTACCATATCTGTCAATGGAAGAGAATCACGAATATCATCAATGATGTCTTTCATATATCGGCTGACATAATAGCCACATTGTTGAGCATCGGGCTGTTGTGGACACTGTATCATCGTATAGTTTAATAGATAGTTAATGCATTAACTTTGAAATTATTAAGTGAGACACACATACCTTGACGACCTCCCAATAAATGTGTGAGACTCTTTTTCCTATTGAAGTATTGAATATTTTCATAGCTCTGACATTATATTCAAATTAAAAAGTCAATACAAATAAATTTATCTACTTTCTTTAATTTAATTTATAACTTACTTGTCCATAATTTTTTTCCAATTATCAAAATGAATTGTATTTTGCAGAGGATCCATCACATACACCTTCTCGCCACATGCGTCAACGACTAATAGGATCCAATGAAAGCTAGTTTTAAAGTAAAAAAAATGCGAATTAGTTCTCACCAACTATAATATTCATAAAATTATTAAGCAATTAACGTTGCATGACACTAAAAGAAGTTGATTATCTGATATTTCAAATAGTCTTTGGGCTACAATTTTGGACTTTTCTTCCAGATTATCATTCCTTCTGTTGAATGCGACAGAACAAGGATCCAAAAATCTGATATTATGTGTAATCTCCATACCACACAAACATTATATAAGTTCCTGGAAGTTCACACATGCATCAAATTATTTTTGTAAAAAATATTATATATAACGGTAAAATAAATCATAAATAGTTAAAATAAACTTACAATATATAAGCAGATATGGATGATGCTCCGATAGGCTCCAACTCACAGTAATGCTTGATGTCATCAAGGAAAATATAAACAATTTTGTCTGCTTGACCAAAGACATACCTGGGGACAGGTATCTGAATACTGCGGTCATAACCGAGTATATGTGTAGCAGCCATATACAACAACCTCAAAGAAGTAGGTATGTCTTCAGCATTCAACTCCATTGGTGTTGATTGTTTCGGTACCTTTTCCTTGCAAAATAATTAATATTTGAAAAATTAATAAGCATCTATAAGTAGATAAAATATTTAACTATTATATATACCTTTTTTGGAATAACTCCTACTTCATCTTTGGCTACAACTTCGACAACTTTGTTCTGCACTGAACAATTACCTTTTTCATCATTCGTCGAACCTTTTTATATCATCTGCATCATCATATTCATTTGCTCTTTCATCATTGTCATCTCTTGTTTTATCATTACGAGCTCATGGTCTTTTGCAGATTCAGAATGGATGTTGCGATAAGTAGATGGGGTGATATAACGTCCTACACCCTTAATACGCCCTGAACTTTCGGGCTTGCCTAGTGCTTGAGACAATATGTCTTCTGTGCTCGAAAAGTTGCCCTCAACCTTCTGTTGTATATATTCATCCTATAAAGCCTCAATGATTAATTATATAAACACAAAGATATTTATTCAAAGTTTCTATTGATACTTACAAGTTTTGCAACAGTCTTAGTCATCAGTTCACCTTCGAACTCTCCCTTTTTATTAGCTCTTGCACCCCTCCACAAGAGAGCTCTATCAATCTCTTCAATTCCAGTTAATTCATTTTTCCCAGACTGTTATTAGTAATAGTTAGTAAGTTATATATAATTTTACAATAAAGGTATTGAAAATTTTAAATTAAATTTACCATTTCTTCTCGTAGTCCAGCATATCCTTTGCATGATATGTGATGGGGATATATATTTTTATCTCTCAGATCCCTTAGTTCTCGACTTTTTTCTGTAAAGATAGTGATTATTAAACAATGTCTTATTTAAAAAAATTAACAAAAATATCTCTTACCTTAGCCGGCTCAGAATTGCGAGTAATAACAAAATCTTTCCAATCATCCGATTTGATACCCTCTCCCGGTGGTGGATTATATAACTCCTCAGGTTTATCTTCTTTTCCAGCAATATATTTTTTATATAGGTTTGATTTCCATTACCGTCATTTAGTATTTGCTGAACTTAAATAATTTTTCTTCCAGTCCGGATCCAAGTTGAACACTAACTATAAAAAGATAACAAAATAAAAATAATAGTTAGATTTTACTATAATTATAAATTAACACTTACATCAAAAACATTACTTACAATGATAGATTCCCAGATCTTCTCCTTATCCTCACCAGGCACATCTCTCCATTCATTATAAGAAACTCTAATATTCTGTCTAGCAAGTACTCCTATATAACTCTATAATTCTGCAGCTGCTAGACCAATGTGCTGCCCTATATCATTCACTTTCACATTGGTTTTATCGCCCTTAGTCCTTCGTATGAACAACCTATCAAGGTGCACCTTCCCTTTACTAGATCTAGAAGTTTTATCTTTCTTAATTACCTTCCACCTTGATGTTCCACAAGTAGGGCAACTCACCAAATTAGCATGTTCATTCCGATACAGAATGCAATCTTGAGGGCAAGCGTGAATCTTTTCATTCTTCATCCCTAATGTGGATAGGCTCTTTTTTTCCTCGTACAATGATGAAG
The DNA here is from genome assembly GCA_026898455.1 of Plectranthus barbatus. NCBI lineage: Eukaryota > Viridiplantae > Streptophyta > Magnoliopsida > Lamiales > Lamiaceae > Plectranthus > Plectranthus barbatus. The sequence continues at coordinate 6,185 of JAPKLW010002373.1, read as the reverse complement.
GCATTACATTATCGTTTGGTAGTATTTCTCTTATCAACACCAGCAGCTCTGTAAATGAAGTATCACTCCAGCCGTATTTTGCTTTCAAATTATATAGCTTAACGGTTGCTGATAACTTTGTGAATTTAGTACACTCAGGGTACAGAGGCATTTCTGCTTCCTCCAGAATTTTATGCAAATGACTTGAATTCTCAATATTTGCATCGTGCACCATATTAACCGGCTCATTTGAATAAAATTCATGATCGACATTCATCCTTTCGTACTCGTCATTCTTGCGAGATCTAATAATCGCTCAATGGTGGATCCACCGAGTATATGTCAAATCAGGTCCATTATAGATCATATGTGCCTTGATAACATCTACATTATTTTTCCGAAGATTTCCACACTTAGCACATGGACAGCACATCTCATTCGGATCGTTACCATTCTCAATAGCAAAATTAATACTCCCTCCGTCCCTCTTAATTAGTCCCCTACCATGTGGGCACAATAACCAATGTAGTAAGAGATAAAGGAAATTAGTATTTTATTAGTGAGTGGGAATAAATTTTCTATTTTAGGTAAGAAGACAATTATATGGGACGTACGAAAAAGGAAAGAGGGACTAATGAAGTGGGACGGAGGGAGTAAAAGAATTGATTTCATCCTCATACTCCTTTGTTAATCTATTTTTCTACATCCACCCCTTATCCATTCCTGTTATTGAATATTTTCAAGCCTGATACAAAGTTCTCAATTAATTTAGACTCTCATAATTTTAAATGCCACGGATTATCAAGTTTAAGATTCATCATATATGTTCCTGTTTTAGTTGGCAGGACTTATTTGTTTCTGATTATTGCACACAATTCATATACAATGTTTTATGTAATTTTATACGTGTACTGTTTATTGAATTTTAATTTCACCTTTATATATCAATCGAGTATTAATATTTTGATTTATTTATGAAGTGATTATAAAATCAAGGGACATAAATCAAAACCTCATGTGGATCGAAGCATAAAATTAAAGTACAACGAAAATTGGTGGACAGAATTAATGTAAAATTACTTTTATCATCGGTGAAAGGGCAATTATGTTGTCAATTAAAGGCTGTGTTTGGTTCGATTATTTAATAAGTGAGAGACTTATTTAGGGTTGAATATTTTTTAACTTTAATTTAACATTGTGTTTAATTTCAAAAATATAATATTATAAATTATTGTCTAAAGTTTGCTGCATATTTCTTTGGCAATAATGAATCAACATAAGGAAATAAATAAAGACCAAAAAAGTTTTTTTCTCAGTTATCTTATAATTAAATCACAATTCATGGTGTTCGGAATTAGATTGTACTATTCACAAGTCATAAGTAAGTGGTCTAAAATTATAATTTAGTAACGTTAAAAACTTTTTTTATTATTGCTCAACTACTCACCACCCAAGACTTTGTGCCCCCAAGTTTCTTTAATACTTATCGAGATATCAATTAATTATAATTCTTAATAATCTTATGTATGATAAAATAATGTTATATAATTCTATGAGATTTACAATTCTTTCAAAATAAGTAATAAAGTCATTAAAAATATGTATCATATTATTAAATTAATAATAAAGTTTATTGGTGTTTCACACCACGCTGTAACGGTTTCCATTAATACATATAATAATTAAGGTTATCCTTCGTAGTTCACGGAATTCTCCCGTGTTATATGCTTTAGTATAACTCTTATATCACACGTCTTAGGTAAATAGGTGTTTTACACCACCGTGTAACGGTTTCAGTTACCACTACTTTACATATAACAATAATATATCTTCACAATTAGTTTTTGTGAAGATAATATATCATTCATTATTAATTATTAAAGTTGAATAACTTATAATTTTTTTGTTACTTTAGTATTTGTGTTACTAAATGTAGATTACATTATGTAATTTAATTTTTTATGCACTGTGTAGTTGAGTTTGGGCTTTTTGAGTGCGGAAGGCGCTAGTTAACGGAATAGTTTAAGTCTAAATTGCAATTGATAATTGTCTAGATATGGTGTTACCTATATTGTTGAGACTTTAAAAGTGGATGAGAATAAATAATTAAATGTAAAAAAGTAAACTACTCGAGATTTATATATTGTTCGAGTTTGTGCTCTACATCCACTTTATTATCGATGAGGCATGTATATGGATCAATTCTCCTATATTATTAATAGCTAATAAATCAAAGCCAAAATATAAATTTTATTTATTAATATTCTTGTCATAAAGTATCAAATTATAAAAAAAATATGTATGATACATCTCACAAAAACCATATTATAAATATTTATTAAATAAATTCAAATATACTACTTACTAAATAAAGAATAAATTTATCATTTACTTATTAAAATTATGTCATTTATTGAAAGATTCGATTAATTCATATAAATATGTCCATCTAAAATAAATTGCTAGCCCATCACAAACAAATTTTTGCATTAATTTTATTCTATTTTCTTTTTCCTACTCCAAATTGTTCAAATGTTCTCAAATCTCAACTAAACCGCGGTATTGAATTGAGAAATATATTTAATATTTGAATCAAATATTATTGAGTGGTGGAATGCTATTAATCAGCAACCAAATTTAGTGCTCCTTTTCTAAGTTGTACCTGAGCACAAAATTAAATTTATACTCAATCTTTATATTAAAAATATGCAATTAAAAGTGAAAAGAAAAAAATGAAAAGCATCAATCAAGACTGGACCTTTATTGAAAAGAGCATGCCAGTAAACTCCTTTATTGCTTACTCTTGTAATGAAACACTTAAAGAAGAAAGTTATTCACTTCTGATTTCTTATTACTGATTACTGAAGCTCATGAACATGTAGTAATTTATCAACCATCAATATTAGTTGTACAAGCCACACATTCACAGAAATATCTTCCATACCACATAAGGATTAAACATCAATTAAAGTTGTATGACATAAGAAGGCAGACAGTATTCATTTTCATGCCAGAAATCCATTGCAAGAACAAGCATACTTGAGGATTAGAGTTAGTTGCATACCTAAAAACAGAGGCATCAACAATGATACGAAGAGCAATCCCCAACAGTCCTTTAATGCCAAGGTGAAAAGCAAATGCAAACAAGAACTATCTCATTCATTCAATCGAGTAGCATAAAACTGACGGAATCCACCTATGAGAATGAAGAAAGAATCAAAACTTAGCAAAGATTTCCATTAAACAAATTTCGAAGCTAGCAGAGTTAATAGAAGGCACAAAACACAGAAGGCAATGTCTGTAACCACGAGTCGAACAGGAGATAAATATTCCTTGAGTGGGGGACACGATGGTGAGTAGGGGCGTTGGAAGTTTTCTAAACTCGGCGGCGTTCATCGTTGGCGCTTGGTTCGTGGTGGCGCAGGCAAACACGACGATGGACAATAGTCTCCGTCGCGGCAAGAAGATACGACAGGAATACGTCTCAACGACGGGGGCGGGGGGCAGGTCTCAATGGTGGGGAGGGCGATACACCGGTGCGGGGCAGGGAGATACACTGGCGGGGCAAGGAGATACACCGGCGGGGCAGAGAGATGAATACAGCGGCGGGGTAGGGAGATGAATACAACGGATACGGCGGGAAGGTCTCAGCGGCGGGGGCGGGGGGCATGTCTCAATGGTGGGGAGGGAGATACACTGGCGCGGGGCAGGGAGATACACTGGCGGGCAGGGAGATACACCGACGGGAGGGAGATGAATACAGGGATATGCGTCGTTCGATTAAGCAATTAGGGCACAGATATTGCAAAATAAAAAAAAGGACGACGTGGCTTTACGCGTCGTCTATATCAATATAGACGACGCGAGCCAACCGCGTCGTCTATTAAATATAGACGACGCATAAAGCCGCGTTGTCTATTAGCGAATACACATAACAGAGACGATGCAACATTTCGCGTCGTCTATATTGATATAGACGACGCGTAATTCTAGCGTCGTCTATATCAATATACAAGACGCGAAATGTCGCGTCGTCTATTAGCGCGCCCAGAATAGACTATGCGTCTCTAATTTCACGTTGTCTTTTATGATATAGACAACACTAGTGCATTTTCGCGTTGTCTATTTGGTGTAGTCTATTAACCTTTTTCTTGTAGTGTAGATAAATTAATTCCGTATGGGTGTTATATATCAGAAGTTAAAATTCATTAGTTTTTTTTTAGAATAAATGTTTAAATATATTATAAATTATTATCATTTTTTTAATAAAATATTAAATGTATATTATTAAAAATATGAATTATGTTTTGAATTTATTATGATAGTAAAAGTTTGATGTTAAAAAGTTAACGTACCTTACCAAACGACAACACGTTGTTTTTACATAACTACATGACAACATCCAAATAAATTTGTTTTATTGTATAAAACTCGATATTCTCCTCTTTCGAAAAAATTACATTTCTTTTTTTATCTTTCTCTTTTATATAATGACCATGGTCTTCCTCTTGCTTGTAATTAATGTTGTTATCAGTGGGAGACTCTCCAACTTCTCTAGTCTTGTTTTTCTTTTACCGTTGTCGAGTTTAGAACGGTTGGCTCAGACAGTGGGAAGCTCTTCGTCGAAAGTACTTTTTGATGGAACAACTAATGTTGGGAGCCGAGTTAGTTACATGAAAACTTTTGTTATTTATTTAATTCGTACGAAGGTTTGTCTGGATGTGGTCCGATGAGGTGATTTTAGGTGCTCTAGCAATTTTGGGCTTTTAGGAACTCCAAAACGATGTTCCCCAAAGTGCTTCTTAGTTTGTGCGGATTGGGTTGAGCCATTAATTAAGTGCTTTTTGTAAATACTTGGACGGTTATGAGTCTACTAAACTTTTTGTCTTTTTGGGTCAATATATCTTGGCTCACAATAGTCAAGATCTATTCTTATTTAATATATAGGAAAAAGTTAATATATGATTTCAACTCTCTTTAAATATATAAGGATTAACTAATGTTAACAGTGTCGACTAATGTACATTATGTTGGATAAGTTAATATATTCTGCCCGCTAGAAATTATAAACATCCTTATGAAAATATATAGGCGAGGCCAACTTAAAACATATTCCTAAGCTTATTATGGTTGAGAGTTTTTATTTACCTCTATAGTTAACATAATTACCTCTATAGGCGACATCCTAATAACTTTTTGACTGGTTCAAAAACCGGCTCATTTCAACCGCTCCATCTGGGATTAAAAAAAATTATTACGAATGAAGAAGTCATGATGCTGAGCTGGAACTGACTGCTAATGATTTGTAACAAATCTATAAAAGAGTAAGGATGTAGTTCTGTAATCACCTTCTTAAATTTGATTTCTTTATTATTAAGTTGAATTTCAAGTTTTATTATTTAATACTTTGTAATTTATTAACTTAATTGGTCTGTAATAGAATCTAAAATTTTTTCTATATATAGATTTATATATATTAATATTAAATTATTATATCCCAAAAATATTAATTTGTACTCTAGTGCATTTTTATTGTATAACTAAATTAATCAAAAAAGTTATTATACTTATTATATTAAATTATATAAAAATATTAATTTCATAAAGTTCATGATTTCATATTTCAAGCTAATGTTAGTTAATAAACTTGCTTATACATCAAAAAATATTAAAGTTTAAATTTAGCTCATTTAATTAACAAGGTTCTCCAAACAAATTGAGACTACACTATATCAAACTAAGATCAGAACAATTTAATTCAACTACTTTCCTATGTATTAGGATATATCCATTAAAGGCAATTAGGATAAATAAGTCCATGGTTCTAATTTCTTATAGTATTAATTCCATATTTCTGCTTGATAGTTTTTCCTTAGTGGAAATATATAAAACTATTCATTTTTACTATACAAAAATCTTAAATAGCCATTATTATGTACTCATTTAAAAAATTAACCAAAATAAAATGAATGGACATAAATATCCCTATTATGAATAGGGTTTATACTTACCAATCATTAAATTAATAATATTATCGTTATTGCAAGAATAATTGCTAAGAACACATTTAAATAATTGCACCTATCATTTATTTCTATTTTGATTATTTAATTTGTAACAATAGATAAAAAAATTTAATGAAATAAGTTTTGCGTTTTGTGTTTTTGTGATTTGAACTGAAAGTTTTAGAAACAAATTTAATATAT
>JAPKLW010002372.1:46262-92395 GCA_026898455.1 Plectranthus barbatus | reverse complement strand
TCCCGGGTCGGTTGTAGCTATTGTAGAGCCGATGATTGCTCACCCAGACACCAAGTATCTGAGCAGACGGTTAGGGTTTACCCTTGTGGCCCGAAACTGCTGCAATAAGATTTGGTTGTTCTGTGATCCTCATTTTCGGTGAGCGTGATTGATGATTCTGAGCAGGTTTTGCATCTTCAGATTACTGCAGCTTTGCTTTCTCAACCTATTTTCATCTCTATCATCTATGCCAATTGCACGAGACAGGGGAGGTATCCTCTTTGGGAGAAGCTCATATCGCTCTCCCTAGAGGTAGGAGATGGACTTTGGATGATTGGAGGAGATTTTAATATCTTCGCCAGTGTTGAGGAGAGGGAGGGGAGTGATGTGGATAGGCATGCTGAGATGATGGATTTCTCGAATATGATTGCGGAGTGTCAGTTAATGGATCATGGTTTCTCGGGGTCGAGATACACTTGGGAGAGAGAGAGTACCGGGCTGAGAGAGAGATTAGATAGGGTGCTTATTGGAGAGTTCTGGACCTCAGTGTTTCCTACCACCAGGGTGGAGCACCTTGCTAGAGTTCACTCTGATCATGCACCGTTACTTGTTACTTGTCAGCTTACCATCACGAGGCCGAGATCACAGTTCAGATTTCAGAGCATATGGATTATGCATCACCGATTCCTTGAGGATGTAAGGACAGTGCGGACTGATCCTACCGGATTCTAGGGGATGTTGAATCTACAGTTCAAATTGACGAGAACTAAGAAGTTTTTGAAGTTGTGGAATTGGCAGGTGTTTGGAGATGTTCATAGTCGTACTGGGGATGCATGAGACACTGTGATGCAGGCTCAGTTGAGATATGATTCTGATGCTACATCTGAGCATAGAGTTCATCTTAATAGAAGCATTGCTCAGTAAGTACTTCAGACCAGGATGGAGGAGGACTTCTGGAAGCAGAAGACTGCTATCAGATGGGTTGCTGAGGGAGAGAGGATAGGTTCTTCTAGGGCTGGGTGAAGCAGAAGAGGACTAGGGGCAGGATCCACAGTATCACTGATGGGGATCAGATTTTGACTAAAGAGGCGGATATCAGAAAGTCAGCTGTTAGATTCTTTCAGAGTTTACTTACTTCTGATATCGATCAGTTGGCTTCTTTGGATCTGGACTGCATGAAGACCATACCTGAGAGCTTTGACACGGGTGGGCTTTATGCAGCTCCGGATGTTGCTGAGATCAGAGTTGTTGTGTTTGGTATTGATCGAGACAGTTGTGCAAGGCCCGATGGTTTCACCTCCTTATTCTTCCAACATTGTTGGGATTTTGTGGGACAAGATGTTGTTGATGCAGTTCTGGACTTCTTTGGAGGGGGTTTTAAGCCTCTCAGCCTTACTGCCACTACTATCATTTAGCTGCCAAAGAAATCCAATCCTGTCACTTGGGCTAAGTATAGGCCGATCATTCTTTGTAATGTGACTAATAAGATCATTACAAAGATTCTGATGGTGAGACTGGCTCCTCTGCTCCCTCTGATTTTGGCCCCGAATCAGAGTGGTTTCATTAGGGGCAGACTCTTATGTGATAATGTGATGTTGGCTCAGGAGTTGATTCATGATCTGAATGTTAGTAAGCCGACGCCTAATGTTGTGTTCAAACTTGACATGTCGAAGGCTTACGACATAGTGCAATGGCCTTTTTTATGAGAGTGATGACTAGTATGGGATTTTCGAAGCAGTGGATTGGCATGATTGACAGATGCATTAGTAGGTGTTGGTTCTCGGTGTTGGTCAATGGTGAGTCTGTTGGTTTCTTTCAGTCTACCAGAGGTCTGCGCAAGGGGGACCCTCTCTCTCCTTCCTTGTTTGTGATTGTTGCTGATTATTTGTCCATGTCCCTTGACAGAGAGATGTTGGCCAGGAATGATTTGGTTTATCAGACGAGGAAGCATGGGTTCTTTATCTCTCATCTTTCTTATGTTGATGATATCTTGATTTTCGCTCAGGCTGCTAGATCTACTGTTCAGACTCTGATTGGGTGCTTGGAGCACTATGAGGCAGTCTCGGGACAGAAGATCAACCGGAGCAAGAGTAGTTTCTTCATCTACTCTAGGTTTGCTTCGGAGTGGCAGCAACAGATTGAGGAGACTTGTGGCTATAGGAGAGGATCTCTACCTTTCATCTATCTGGGGGTTTCGATTTACAAAGGTCACATCCGGGTTGATTTGTTCTTGGATATCAGACACCAGTTGAGCAGCAGGATACACAGTTGGTCTCATCGGCATCTATCTTTTGGAGGGAGACTGGCTCTCATTCGGTTGCTCATTTTCACTGTTATTCGGTACAATAGTCGAGGCAACATTGAATTTATTGTTAGATGTACAAATCAAAGGGACTTGTACTCTTAACTTCAGTAATACCCACAGTGCGTGGAGAAACATTACTCCACTGTTTTCACCAATCTCAATGAACTTTGCATTTCCAGTCTCAATAAGTGATTAGGACAGTAAAAGATATACCCTTTTGAATTTTCTGGATAACCAATAAAGTATCCACTTATTGTCCTTGTTGAGGTTCGATTTTTTAGAAATTAGAGCCCTTAGAACTTCATCAAGAACATAGCAAATAATAACGAGATAAATGGGAAATAAATGATCGAAAAACAATACTTCAGTGCAGAGACAATTAAATAAGCGCAGGTATTCGACCAGATTTATAGAAATTTTGGCAGAGTTACAACAAGATAAACGTGGAAGAAAAAAATGCCCTGAAAATGAGCTCCAAGCCTCTATTTATAAACAGGATAGAGGCAGGAGAGAGAATCCTAACCCTAGGCGTCGAACGCTAACGGCTTGCCACAATTTTAGGAGCGGTTCCGGGATTCTTGGGGTCGGTTAGGGCTGCAACGGTAGGGCGCCGCCAGGTTGCTAGGGTTTTCTTCTTCGAGGGTCTTCGCCGCCGACCCTCTCGGCTACTCGGTGTTGAGGCGCTTGGTTGTTCGGTGCAGAGGTCTTGACTTAGAGGTATTTTGCCATTTTGTTGGTCTTTGTGGTCAGACTTCCTGGATTGGGTTGCTTACGTGGGCCGATTTGTCCATTGGGCCTGGCCCCAACAATAGCCCCTTTTGGTTTCAGGGCCTATCCGGAGATAGGCTGTGGAGTCAAAACTGCAGGTTAAGATTCGATACAGAGTGCGAATGACCGAGTCCATGTCATAGCAGGTTAAGATTCGTCCTCCTCCCAGTTAATCTCAGCCCAGGCATGCGAGATGACCGAGTCCATGTCATAGCAGGGGTGGCTCTTCAGGTCGCGGTAAAGCTTCGAGGATACGTCCAGGCCATTTTTGAAAGCATAGACCACCGTTAGAGGCGGACAGTTCGGTATCGAGGCGAGCTCCCAATTGAAGCGCCCGACGTACGATCTCAGTGATTCTCCTTTCTTTATGCGTATGCTGTTAAGCGCATCGGGGTGCTTTGCCACTCGTCTACAGTTGGAGTATTGCTTCTTGAAGGCCATGAGGAGTTCGGAGAACGTCGAAAAGGAGCACTTCGGTAGGTTGACGAACCATTGGAGAGTCGGCCCGATCAGAATGGACCTAAAGCTCTTGCACATGTACGCCTCGCAGAGTTTGCCTGGGATAGAGGTGGTCAACATCTTCTGTTTGTAGAGAGCGATATGATCCTCCGGGTCGATCGTCCCGTCGTATAGTTGGAACGATGGTGGCACGGTCCTTGCTAGGACATCCTGTGTTGGTGATGTCGGGTGTGAAAGGCAAGTCGGCGTAGCTGTCGCGGGGTATTAAAGCGTCCGGTGGGATCGCTCCCGGGATCCGGGAGATGAGCTTTTCAAAGTTTGCCATCCGAGCTTAGAGGCGCTTCTCGTACTCGCTTCGTGGATGCTCGGTGATGAGGCGCTCAGTTGGCCTATAGGTCGTCGCTCCTGAAGATCCACGCCCAAAATCTAACCCCACAGGTGTGTCCAAGTCGACAGCTCTATCCAGATCGTGGGCCAAGTTTTTGCGAGATCGGTGGACTTTTTGCCGGTGGTCAGCTCCTCGATGATCGGTTGACTTTTGTGCGTGCTTTCCTTGCGGAGCTGATTGTTTTCCCTTCGCAGGGCGTGGTTCGTGGCATGCAACTCCATAATCCTGGAATCCATCTCCTTCGCACGCTTTTGGTTTTCCTCGAACTCCTCGGCTAGCCGCGCAAGGATTGAATTCAGCATGTCGGGAGGCACAGCTTGCGCGCCACTGGTCTGCAAGGTCTGGCAAACCAATTCGTATACGGGAATGAGGTCCCCTGACCCGGTAGGTCCCGCCGGAGGAGCTCCGATTGGCTTCTTGCCTTAATTCCTGACTTTCTCGTTAATACCTGCCAAGGGCCCCACGGTGGGCACCAATTGTTGAGGTTCGATTTTTTTGAAATCAGAGCCCTTAGAACTTCATCAAGAACATAGAAAATAATAACGAGATAAATGGGAAATAAACGATCAAAAAACACTACTTCAGTGCAGAGACAATTAAATAAGCGCATGTATTCGGCTAGATCTATAGAAATTTTGGCAGAGTTACAGCAAGATAAACGTGGGAGAAAATGATGCCCTGAAAATGAGCTCCAAGCCTCTATTTATAGACAGGATAGAGGCAGGAGAGAGAATCCTAACCCTAGGCGTCGAATACTCAAAAGAATCATAATCTTATTTGTGCATCATCAAAATAATTCAAGTCCATATTAAAAGTTAACGTGTAAATTTTGAAATTTTTTCTTAGTCATGACGATCATTCATATATCGAAATAAATTAACGAAATAATTTGAATCTCACTGTGTTACATAAATAAGTGTATGTTGATGTAATTTATATTAAAATAAGTTTATTATATATATATATATATATATATATATAGAGAGAGAGAGAGAGTGTTCTAAAATTAAAGTTTGTGCTAAATAAGAATGAATCTCAGCTATTGGATTGATAGCATCAATGGTTGAAATTAAAGCATAAAGATTAAAAAATTAAGCATAATTTTTGTTCGTGCTTAATTGCTTTATAAACCGTACTTAATACGATTAAGCATGATTTATAAAGCAAAAAATCATAAAATCTGGGAAAATATTTTAATCTCAACCATTGATTTTTTCAGATGAATGATGTAGATTCATTCCTATTTAGCACAAACTAATTTTTAGTATGTGATCCACTCCATATATATATATATATATATATATATATATATATATATGTCCTGAATGAACAATGACCATATATCCAACCATACATCTTATTTTTTGGACGGCCTCATAATGTGCCACGTGTCATTTTTTTAATGATTTATATTAAGTAAAGGGTAATATTGGTAACATATATTATATTAAAAATATTAGTTTTGGAAATACCTATATTTATGTGTTTCATAAGATTTGTAATATCTTTTTATTTTGGTTTATATATCCTATCAAAACAATGACCATATATCCAACCATACATCTTATTTTTTGGACGGCCTCATAATGTGCCATGTGTCATTTTTTAATGATTATTATATTAAGTAAAGGGTAATATTGGTAACATATATTATATTAAAATATTAGTTTTGGAAATACCTATATTTATGTGTTTCATAAGATTTGTAATATCTTTTTATTTTGGTTTATATATCCTATCAAAACAATATATAATTAACGTCAAAAATCGCCAGCATCGTCTTTGAAGCAGTAAACACAGTCATCGATTACAACCAAACAGCAGACACCCTCATCACCGAACAGACAATTTTGCAGCGTCGTCGCTCAACCCAGCCGTCGTCGATTCCACCCAAAACCAGATAACCAACACAAAAATACAGCAGAGAACAACACCACTTCGCGTCGAGTTTGGTTCCAGAAAATATTTTGTGGTTCTGGCGAAAATTCAACATTTTGATTGTACGGTCAAATATTTTGTGCAGTGCGAATGTTCATCATAAATTTCAAAGAAATAATGACAGAAAATGGTATGTCTGTCTACACACCTTCAAGGCATGTGGGGCAAACATCCTCGTCGTCTGAAGAAGCATTAATATGAGCAAATCTTGTGGCTACTTTGGAGTTTGGGAGGTTAAATGATAATCTTGAGTTATATTCTTTAGATCCTTCGTCACATGGAAACTCATTCCATATGCGATTATCATTATTATTTTAGATGAATGTCATTATTTTTGAATAAATGTATCATTGTTCGGATTTCTATTTAATGGATTGATAATTATTTATTTATTTTCTGCATTGTGTGAACTCAGTTAATATATAGCATTGTACGTTGTTTTATATTATCATTGTTACCTTTATTAAATATCATTTTTATCAAAATTATCGTTTTTAATCTTAATTGATTTATATTATAGCTTTAAGATAATTTTTATCTTTATTCACCATTATTGTACGAATAATTAAAATTGTAACGATAAAATATTAGTGGAAGTTCACATAATTACCTTAAAATGACACACAAAGCCATAAACAATGACACACAAAGTCATTAACAATGATAACGATTAACTTAAGATTATGGAATAAATCGTGGTGTATTTTCTCTTTCCGATTTATATGATAATAATGGAAAAAAATCGTGGGGGATTTGATTTGGTAACTGAATCCGAAAAATTTGCATGTAGATTTAATTCCATTTCAATTTTTCCCGTTTAGGACTAATTTACCCTTTCAATGATAGAAGAAGCTAGCAACAATGATAAATGACAAAAGAAAATCTGGGACGTCTATTTTCGAAATCAAAGGCTGGATTTTGGTATCTGTTCATTCATGGCCACATGTTCAGCCATGAAAATCTGGGACATCAATTTTCGAAATCAAATGCTGGATTTTGGTCTCTTTTCATTCATGGCCACATGTTCAGCCAGCCATGAATGCACCCCATATATATATATATATATATATATATATATTATCAAATATGCATTCTAATATTATTGCAATGCATAGAATAAATAATTTTATTCTCACTTTATTTTATTTTAAATTTTGTTGATTTTATTTCTGAAAAAATATAATACATTTTATGCATCATATGTGCATTTTAGGCAAGGGCGGATTTAAAAAATTTAAACTTGGGAATATAATATATAAATAAAATAAATTGGGGTGCATATGTAAATATATAATATGTAAAATATATAAAAATAATAATAATAATAATAATAATATATTAAATGACAATAAATCAAGATTTTGGGGTACAAGTGTACCCCATTTTATACTCTAAGTCCGCCTCTGATTTAAGTACGATTTCATGCATTTTAGGTATATTTTTGTGCATTTTACGAAAATTTATAATATATAATTTAAAGTTATTAAATTAACTTTAATTTAATATATAATACATGAGTTATAATACATAAAATTTTCTTCGTTTACAAATCTCAATATAAAACGTATTTTCGTACATGGCATATTTGTTTTATTCAAATTTGGCATATTTGTTTTATTCAATATAAAACTACAAATCTCAATTCTAGTATGATAAACTTATTGGACATGGAATATTTGTTTTATTCAAATTTGGTGCAACTTTAAGACTTCAAATTTGCCTTCATCATCCTCTTACATGGAATATTGAGAGGTGCAAAGAAGAAATTGAAGGGCTGAATTAAGACGAGTTCATTTTGATAGTCGAAAAATTCCAAGGTGGGACTCGTGGAATTATTGTCTACACACAATATTGATATTGAACTACAAAATGCTGCATTTAACTGACTAATCATATCGTAATATATGCAAATCAAACGCATTTTGAAAGAAGCACTGAGCTGTTCCCGGAGTAAAAATAATAAGACACATTTATTTGTACGCTCAAGCATGTAATGGTACTCCACATGTCTTAAGACACTTATTTTAATCCAATTACAGACATGAGAAAAGTAAGATTATCGTCCAACTCAGATGCGGATGGGGGATCGATTCCTGTGAATAAATACAAGGCCTTAACTTCTTCCAAGTAGGAACAACGCCGCGGAGCCTTGAACCCCACTATCACTCGTATTGCGTTTATCTTGGACTCCAATTCCTGCCACGCCAAAAACTCATAATTTCCCAATTATAATATAATATGATATGATATGCGCAGTGTTAATTAATGAGACTTAATTAACCTTGTCGGAGTCACCAGTCAGTGCGGAATCGTCACCTACCGTCTTCGGCTCACTAGGATCTTCTGTAATCAATACCAGAAGACCTACCTAAGTTATGACTTCATACACACACACACACACACACATACACATACATGCATATTTAAAAAAGAATTGCATGGACCTCCTCTATGGTCAGCAGGAGACGGTTGAGCTGTCTTGTTATCTTGTTTGTCGAGTGAGCTCAAGGTTGGTGCATCATCATTCATCAAACTCCCTTGTTGCTTGTTTTTTTCGCCATCCAACTCCTCACTTGGTCTAATTTCCTCTTCAAAAATGATATTTCCATTTTCATTTTCAGAAGAAGAGGCCGTAGGGGTAGAGGCGCTGCTCTCTTGATGATCAGGTGATTCCTGCAGGAAGTCTATCTCTCTCTTCTCTTCTGATCTCATTCTCGCGTTGCTGTTATTATTCTTTCCACCAACTTGCACATCAAGCTCATCTTCCACCAATTCAATTCTTATTTCTTTCTCTTTCCTCATGTCCTCACCCATCATCATCATCATCTCCTCTTCTTCTTCAACAATATTCACCGGAGCCGGAGGCAGAGGCAGCAGCTTGGTCATGAGCTTGTGAGTACAAGCATAGGAGGCGAATACGACTCCAAATGGAAGCGACATACCGAAACCCAAAGCGGAAAGAACGAGCAAGGGAGGCAGCACCACCGGAACAGAAGAAATCACGACACCCGTCATTACTAGTTTCTTCCCAGCTTCCATTACCCAATTACCCATTTTCCACCACTTGTGTTTCTCCGCCTCTCCATATTCTTCTTCTTCTAATTCATAACAATAATGATCCAAGACTTCCCACTCCTCAGTATTAATGTTCTGCTCCTCGCAATTGTTATGAATCTCCATCCATCCACCTACAACTCTTGATTTAACTTATTGTCACCTATTAGTTAATCATAAACGGCAAATAGAAATGGATAAAAGTTACTCCTATTTTCTTCATTCTTATTGGAAGATTAAATGAGGCGGTGACACGCGTTGTGCATGCGTCAATCCAAGCCTGCATGCACAGCACTTGCCAATCTTATTCTTA
Organism: Plectranthus barbatus; assembly: GCA_026898455.1. Classification (NCBI taxonomy): domain Eukaryota; kingdom Viridiplantae; phylum Streptophyta; class Magnoliopsida; order Lamiales; family Lamiaceae; genus Plectranthus; species Plectranthus barbatus. The sequence goes on along the minus strand of JAPKLW010002372.1, from coordinate 83,191 downwards.
TCCATATATACATTTGGCTTCACTATTTTATTTTATCAAACGAAATAAAATGTCTCCGTCTATCTCCACCCCACTGTTCATATATATTATATAATAAGGATTATAGAGATTTGATTTGAATCCTTACATTAATTAAACTATGGTTTAGCACTAATTTTTAATATATAAATAACTAAACCACTACAAGAAAATAATAAATTTGTCACGGATTAGCGACCACTCAAAATTTGGGCCGCGGATTAGCAACGACTTTGCGACCTATTTCAATTTTTTTTTTCGAGACAGACTAGCGACGCTTTTGTTGGTCGCGACAGCTTTTTCCATCGAAATCCGTCACAAATTTAGTTTTTTTTTAATTATTAATTATTTAACATTTGCAACCGACATTTTAGTCGCGAAATTTTCTGATATTAGGTTATGAATCTCGCGCGATAATTTTATTTTCCCTTAAATCTGTCCCACCTCCGCGTGCACCTCCGTCCATCACCGGCACCGGGTAAGCTAATTTCCGTCCCTTCCTCGGGTATCTCTTTCCGACATTGTCGCTAAATTCTCCACCGGTCGCAACTGAGTTGTCTTCCATCCGTCGTCGCTGCACCGTTGGTTCTCACCATTTCTGCGATTCAGGTATGCATTTGTATTTTTACTTTTATGTTATTTCTTTTTGTTTTCTATCATTTCAATGTGTTGTAGTTTTTGCCTAACCTGCGACAAAGGTTTGTAAGGGTGGCGTAAGAGATTTGGTGCTTCATCTTTTGCAATAATCATTAGCTTAATCCTTTTTCTCTTTGATCGAATGAGTAAAATGGTGATTGTTATGATCCAACAAACGTGTAGACCTGTTTTCAGGTCCATCAAAGAAGATATCTAGAAAAAAAAGCCCAGAGATGATAAACAAGAAGAATGTCGGAAGCAACAAAGGCAAGCTCTTCGGTAATGCAAACTTGAGCCGAATCACTTTCCGAGACAAGGGATGTCATTCGGACAAGAAAATAAGTCATGACCGAAGAAGTAGTTTGATAAGTTCATAATTTTACTCACTTATCTATATTATTTTATGTAGTTTTGTTGAGTTTATCTATATATTTTATGCATGAGTCAATATTGGGCGGTATTATGCATTTCATGGTGTGTTTTTACAGGTTTTAGGCCAAATTCAATGGAAACTCTTACCGAAAGCAGTTGATGTTCAAAGAAGCAATGACGAATTCCTCCACACATAGAATTTGAGCTAATGGAGCATAGCAATAGAAAGATCTTCGAGTTAGCTTTTCAATGCAACTGGAATGGGGGTAAAGTTCGGGAGAGGAAATTATGGCCAAAACCGTGAGACCGCGCAGAAGGAGCGAGAAATGACCAAGTCCAAAAAAGTGAAGGTCCGGTATCGACCGATGTGGGATCCATGCCGACCGACGCAGAAGGCTACGCCGATCAACTTGGTTGCATATCGACCGATGCGAAGGTCATATAGACCAATGCAAAAATCTGGAGAGAGAAATTCAATTTAATTCAAGTTTATCTTATTTTTAGCCTTAGATTTGATAAGATACACATCCACCTCTATAAATATCCTGGTAATTTCGAATTTTTAAGGATCTTTTCTTTAGCATTCAAGTTTTTAGAATTTTGAGAGTTGGGAAACACGAAACACTTTATTTTTCTCGTAAGTCTTTATTTCAATGCAATTTAATATGTTTTCTCTTGGATTTCTATCTGCTATGAGTAGGGGTGGCAATTCGTGCGTGTTGGGTCGTTATCGTGTCGACACGATAGTGACACGACCCATTAAGGTCCGACACGAACACGATCTGTTAAGGATATGCTCGACACGAACACGACACGAACACGACACGAACATGATATTGACCTGTTAAGAACCCGATCTGATAACACGATATTGACACGAACACGATATTGACCTGTGAAAATTATTAAATTAGGTTGATAAATAAAAAAATAGTAGTAATAATAATAATAAAATAATTAAATATATTATTTATTAATTTCTTAGTGGGTAACACGAACACGAACACGACACGAATACGACACGAATACGACACGAAACACGATATGTTATCGGATAACATGAACATGACACGAAACACGATACGTTATCGGATAACACGAACACGACACGAACACAACACGAACACGACACGAAAATTTCGTGTCCTTATTGGGTCGACACGATAATGACACGAACCCATTAAGGCTCAACACTAACCCATTATTATCGTGCGGGTTCGTGTCGGGTTATCGTGTCGTGTCGAAAATTGCCACCCCTAGCTATGAGTGGCTAGAAACCCTAGCAGGTTCTAGGGCAATGAATGATTAGTCTTGAATGCATGTTTAATTGATTAACTCAACATTGCATGGTTTTGAATTCCTGGTTTAAGTATTAGAGTCTAGAATTGAATTAAGATCGAAAGATAAAATTAATTCTAGGTTTATAGTTATTAATTGAAAGACCGAGAGGAGAAAGTTAATAACAGGAAAAGGAATTTGAATACACTTAATCTCTGTCCTCGGGAAAGATAGTAATTGTAGGGATTAATCTGTGGAATTAAAGAAGGTTGATTATTAATGTGTTATTGAGGCCGACAAAGCACACACATTCACATAATAGTAACCTAGGCTATATAATTGTCCGACCAAGAAGTTATAGTATTTTTATGATTTTCCACCAATGCGAGATAATTGATTTACATGTATCCTGATTAATTGTTCGCCCTAGAATCTGTGTTCCTTTAAATTTGCTTTCACAAACTCTTTAATTTCCTGTATTGTTTTCTTTACTTTTATAAAATCAAACCCAACTTTTTGTTACTCAAATAATAGATTTTAGGATCATAACTAGTACATAAGATAATTTTCCCGTACAATTCCCTTGGGATCGACATTCGAGTTTACAAATTTATTTGCCACTGTTTTGCAATTAATCTGTAGATTTTATAGTGATCAAATTGGTGTCGTTGTCGGGGAATCGTTAGATATTATTTTGTTAGTAGTTTATTCTAGGATTTGATGGATTGAGTTTTATTTTGTCTTAATTTTATTTTAGTACGTGTGCGTGCGTTTTTGTTCTCGATTTTGAATGAAGTTGGTATGCATCAATCGAAGTCGAGAAAGTTCGCGCGTTGATCAACACCTCCCTGTGTTGGTCGACGTCGACTGATTTTTGGCGTGTTTTCCTTTCAGGATATGCATGAACACGAGGGCTCGAGACAAACCACTTGTGGTGTTCGACCCAGAGATTGAGGCGTCTTGTCAAAAAAGGAATCGGAGAAGGATAGCGCCACTGAATAATCAAAATCCACAAGAGGATGATCCAAATATGCCCCATTTGGAGGATCCGAATGCACATCTTACAGTGGGGGATGCTCTAGCTCTTATTCAGGAGGTGCATCAGATGCGCGAGGCAGTTCGACAGTTGAGAGAAGAAAGGGACACTGAAAGAGAGGCTGCACGAAGAAGGCAGATGGAACAAGAAAGAGACAGATTGCGTCTTGATGACTCGGATGATGAGGATCCGAATGTGATGGGAAGAAGGTACAAACCGCAGCTCGGCAATGAGGGGTTCAATATTGGCATCAATGCCAATAATTTTGAACTCAAGACTGGGCTGATTCATATGGTTCAGCAGAACTAGTTCGGCGGCAGAGCTGTGGAAGATCCCTATGCACACTTGTGGATGTTCGTGGAAGTGTGCGACGCCATCAAACAGAACGGGGTAGATCAGGACGTGATTCGACTGAAGCTTTTTCCCTTCTCACTTAGGGATCAAGCTAGATCTTGGCTTATCGGGCTGGACTGCAGCAAGATCCGGACATGGGTACACATTCTGATAAGCAGTCTGATAAGCCAAAAACATTTCGATCAAGGAAGTAGGCAGTTCGATCATCAAAGAGGAAGCCCGATATTCGCGTAGCGACCTGCATTGACGGTTCCCAATGGTCGGGGAAGAGTAACGAATGCACAATGGCTAGCCCGTAGGATTTTCGAAGAGCTTAACTACCACGTGGTTGAATCACCCTGATTTTCTCGGAGACATCTCCTAACCGCTTAGAGAAGACTATGGAAACCCTAGATCATAACCCTCCTCAAAAAATACCCCTTGTATGCGCCGATTTGCGGCACCTGACACACAATAGACACAAGAGTTTAATTTTGTATGTACTAGTAGCAATCCGAGAAATCTGAGAGCTTGATTCGTTTGTCGTAGAAAGTAGACAAGATTCTACCAGTCTATTTAAATTTTACTTTGCACAGATCGTTCGATATTTCATCTTTGCCTTTATTATGATGTTTCTTACTTATTTGTGTTTGTAGTTCTTGGGGCTCCGTATTTATTACAATCTAACCCTCAACAAGGAGTAAAAGATACACAAAAATAAACATTGTTCGTGAAAATGTCGGTTCATATTACAAATTTGAAAAAAGTTCAAGGGTTGTAATTTAGCCAATCAACTTGCTCCTGTTCGGTCCGGCTGTGCTCATCCTGCACGAGATTATCCTTCAACTGGTTTAGTTCTTCCTCGACATTCTCTTTGTCGTTCGAGACTGAAGAGGTAGAAGATTCACCTTCAAAAATTGGAGGAGCCGTACAAAAAAAAGTCTAGGTCGAGCCCTGGATACTTCTCCTTGATCGCGGTCTTCATCTTTCTTCAGATCATTTCTTCCATCATTTCGATGGTGGAAGCACCACAAGGAGTAGCAAGCAGGTTAGCCAGATTCAGACCTTCACCAATTGTCTAGGCCTTTTCCAGTGCGGCCTTCACTTCATCAGCCTCCGTCTTCAACCTCAACATACTGGTGGACCACCCGTTGGAGCTCCTCGGAGAGTTTGCTGGAGTGGTCTTTTATTTTTACAATCTTATCAATTCCTGCGAACTTTTCAGTTTTGCATTGGCAACCAACAGGTCGGAAATGGCTTTGTTCCTCTCTCAGAGGAACTTATCCCTTTCCTTTTTGACTAGCTGGAGGTCTTTTTACTAGTCCTGAAGGCTGCGAAGGCACCAATCAAAATCGTCTACTATGCCACTCAAGCCCTACAGAAAAACTAATGTGAATTAGCTAAGTTAAAGGATTTGAATCTGGAATATAAACGACTTACCATCATAAACATCATTGAGTTATTGAGGAATACCTCCTTGGTTGGGGTCTTTGCCAGCCATGGCAGCCCGAGGAAGTGCGTTAGGGAAAAATCTTGAAATGTGGCAATGGCTGCCTCGATCCTTTGCTGCTCATCCAAAATGCCACCCTCCTCCAGGATGGGACCGTTTCCCTTCAGCGGGTCAAGGTTCGGACTCCTGTTGTTCGCACCATAACCCTTCAAATCATAGATCTCCCGCTCCTGAAGATCTTGGTCTATTTTCTTTTTTTGAAGCTTGCGTTGGAGCGGGATGGTCTTCGATCTCCTCCTCAGAGAGCTCCGGGGTTCGGGTTCGCTTTTTACTTGGGGGCTTAGCGGTGGTCAGCTTCAAAGTACCATCAGATGGCTTCACATTTGCCTGCTTGTCATTCGGCCCCTTTCCCTTCTGCACCATCTTCTTCTTTGTCATCTTCTTCTTCGATTGCTTCTGTTCCTGTTGGTATTTCAGCAGCTCTTCAGGTGTGAACTTCTCCATCGAATCCTGGACTCTGTTGATGTCGACCCAACGACCTCGAAGAAGATTGTTGAAACGTCAAACTGGGTGATGGTAAGCTCTTTGGATCCTATCGCTCTCTACTTCGGTCAGAGTTGATCTCTTCGATCCTGCAAAAAGAAAAAGTATGCCCGTGATTACAAGAAACAAATTCATAGATAAAGTCATGACGTACGATTCAGAGCCTGAAGGAATCCACTAAGGCCAGGATACACGTCGGGAATTTGGACTTAAAAGAACTCTTGGACCCATTTCTTCGAATTCGATTCAGTACCCTTTATGAAAGGCTTGGGGTTCTTCACATGCTTCAAAAGAAGTAATAGTCCTGTTTACTCTCATTCACTAAGTTGTACAATTCGACCCATTCCTGCATAGATGGTTCTTCGAGTCTGGTGTCTTTAAAGAGTAAAAAGGTCCCGATCATGTGGCACCAAGTAATGGGAGAAAGTTGGATTGGATCAATGTTATACAATTTAAGAATTTTTATGAAGAAAGAGTGAAGGGGCAAACAGATTCCGAATTTAAAAAGTCTAGCTGAAAAAGCCATAAATCTGTATGGATGGAGGACAGTACGGATGGTTATTTTCATCGGGAGCAACGGGATTCAACCTAAAGGATAAATCGTTTTGTTTAAAAATTTAATACAGTACCACATCATCTATATCCGAAGCAGTTTCAACTAAAGCTCCTTTAAGACTCCGATCACAATGTGGAGGGAAAATGTCGGGGGTTAAACCCGATGATACATCAATAGAAAAAGATAAGTCATGCGATGCGGATTGTGCATTAGCTGAACTAGAAGTCAGAGGATCTTCTGAACCATCTCTACTACTGCTAGAACTGCTACTACTCGAAGTACTCATTTTTAAGAAAATTGGTACGAACAAGAAGCAACTAACCCTTTGTGAAATGTTCTAAGAAGCGCGGTAATTCTTTTCTGAAGAGCTCTCTGAAGCGCACAGGTAAAATAAAAATTGAAAAATGAAAATTTCAGAGTATTTATAGAAGAACATGCATCGGTCCACGTGCAATTCCTTTGATTGAGACCAATCTAGAAGTAGCACGTGTCGCGATTTCAAAACTCGAAAAGACTGCCTGAGGAATACCAACCATTTTCGAGCGGCAAAATGATTTAGAGTAATAAGCTTCGCACTAAAAATAATAATTTTAGATAGGCAAAAATCCTTGGCCGGGTGAGCCAACTTTTCCCGAAGAGTTGAGAGTATTGAAGTCGAAGTACTTTAACTCAAATAAACTCTTCGATGACTCTTCATATCTAAAGCACAAATTCAGTCATAATCATATACTCCCTCCGTCCCATTTCAATTGTCCACCTTTCATTTTTTGTCCGTCCCATTTAATTGTCCACTTACCTAAAATGAAAAGTCAATACACACTCACTAATAAAATATTAATTTCTTCTATCTCTACTCGCATCGGTTATTGTGCCAAAAGCAAAGTGGACAATTCATAAGGGACGGAGGGAGTACAAGATAAGATTAGGTGGAAAGTGTCAACGGGCTCGGGGTCAATCCTCTCTTAATTAAATGAAGCAAACACAAAAGGCATACTAAAATCTTGCAAACAGAGCCTTCTGCGTAGAAGAGTCGGACTTAGCCAGTTACGAACTCGGGGTAATTCATAAGTCGAAACTTGCAGATGATCCCCAATAAAAAAAATCTTAATATGCAAAGATGGGTGATTCGTAAGACGAAACTCACGGATAATCCCTAAACCAAGAAACTTCCTAAAATTTGAAGAGCTAAGGCTCACGATACGAAAAATCTCCATAATGGATCGAACACGGATTAGGTCACAACGAATCTAATCGATAACGGATTGACACGATAAATATCCGATCCGCACAAATTATCACCCCTAATTCCATCCGCTATAATAACAAAAATATACTCATACAACCGGAGAGGACACGTGTCACGCTCTCAACCATCTTACTTAAAAAAAACATAACACCCTAAAATGCGACTTCCTCATCTGCAAACAAACGAGCTCAGTTGTATTCATACTTAAACCAAAATTGAGCTAAAACATCATCATATGTGAAGGGCTGAAGGCACATCTCAACAAATGAGAGATTTTAATATCAATTTCATTTTCTCCTCACTTTAATAAAAATATTATGGAGAATTACCGATTCAAGACCCAAAAGATAATTATCAATTCAGGACTTGAAAGATGATTTGTCAATCCAAGATTCGAAAGATCAACAATTCTCAATCTAGGACCTGATATTGAGGTCCTGGATTGAGATGATCTTTCGGATTTTGAATCGAAAATCTTTGTGAACTTTCAGATCCTCAAATTGAGAATTAATCTTTCGAATTATAAATCGATAATTAAATTATCTTTCGGGTCCTAGATCAATAAAACTCCAAAAATTATAATAAAAAGTCAGTCAATTCTCTAACTTGTAAATTTGGAGAAATATATTCTAAACTTCATTTTCACATCTCATTGTATCTCCACCAATGAGTTTCGAGGATTTGATTTTGATGGGCATAATATTATCATGGCTCTTCCTAATTTATTTCGGTTATGGTCCGTATACATGTATTTTCACAAACTGACTTTTGTATGCAGGTAGGGCCAAGCGTACGTACGTTGTATTCATGATTAATGGATTAATAAATAATACAGATTAATTTCCCAGATTTTTTTTTTAATATTTAAATTAGCTAGTCAACGTTCGTTTGCTTACTTGTGATTATATCATATTTTAAATATGCGTTGAATTCAATTATAAATTATGCAATCAACCTGAAGAAAACATTTTCTACATAATTATATAAATTCCATGTCATTCAAAAACCGATCTTTACTATTAATCTTTATAATATAATAGAAGATGATCCTTTCCAAAAAAAAAAGAAAAAAGAAAAAAGATTTGGAGCTTAATTTTCCTTTAATTAGCAATTTAATTCACTCGTGTATGGTTGATTGCAAGTAAAACATATATATTCATTCAAGTGAAGGAAAATATAATCCGAATACCGAGTCTAGAAGTTTGATGTAGTTGAACCAACTTTAAGTTTATAAAATTAAAAACTAAAATTTATATTATATTCAACGGCACCTAAAATCGAACCCAGAAGGATACATATTTTTATTGTTGTCTATTGTTCGTGACTCGAATTTATGCATTTTTGCAATTAGATTAAGAAAAATATCTAGGTATAGTTGAAGTTGACTGGCGCCGCGAATCGGTCCTCAGCCACATAAATTTTATAAAAAAGTGAATTTGATTGCACCTTAATATATATATTTAATTATATGGCTGAGCCTGGACGGCTATTTTTTTTTTTTTTTTGACATGATGCATTATCTCATACATATCCTAAACTCTTAACTTTAATCGATAAATGCTTCGACCCCACCACTTATAGCCGCCCTTTCCCACCCTATATAGTTCCAATAATTATTTTTTCGTCATTTTTAAAAATTAATATACATTTGGTTATGCATAAACTTATTCAGTTTTTATTCCATTGTGACTAATTTGCAATCATCGAATTTATCCATTTGAAATGGTAAGAAGATGATTAATATGTTGTTGGACGAATAACTACTCATCCCAAACTCATAGTCGTTCGATTGATTTGAAGTAACCGCCTCTCTCTCTCTCTCTCTCATGAAAATGATGTCGTTTTATTATTAGGGTTTTTTTTTTCAATGAAAATGTTGTCTTAATAATTAATAAATGCCGACTTGTGGACTCGGTTGTCTTAGTTCTACGGGCCAATGAAAGGTGAGCGAAAACTGGGATCTTACTTTATTGCTATGCATGTCCCCACTTAATTCTACCAAATTATTCCACTCTATAAAATGGAGTGTATATATACATAGAGAGAGAGGCCGCAACAATACACAGCATCCTCAATTACAGAAAAATGACCAAGATACATCCAAACGCATCATCATCGTCGTCACCATCACCACCACCACCACCATCTTTGAAACCTGAAAGTGATGATGCAGCGGTGGTCCTGACTGTGTGGAAGAAATCTCTCCTCTTCAACTGCGACGGCTTTACCGTATTTGACCCCCACGGCAACCTCATCTACCGCGTCGACAACTACATGTCCGCCACCAAGGCCCACCTCTTCCTCATGGACGCCTCCGGCAACACTCTCCTCACCATCCGCCGCAAGGTAATTAATTAATTATTTTGTTCATTTCCCATTCTATGTGTCTAATTAATTAAATCGATACAAGCAGAGACTGAGCCTGGGCGATACGTGGGTGGTCTTCGACGGTGAGACGACGGATAATCCGAGGTTTTTGGTGAGGAAAAACGTGAACCTCCTAAACAGCCGGTGCCTGGCCCAGGTGAGTTCGTGCAGCGGCGGCTACAAGCACAGGTACGGGATTGAGGGGTCGTACGGGCGACGCAGCTGCGGGGTGTACGACGAGAAGCGGCGTCGGGTGGCGGAGATTAGACCCAAGGAGGCCTCCGTGAAAGGAGTGGAATTTGGGAAGGACGTTTTCCGGCTAGTGGTGGAGCGGGGATTCGATGCGGCGGTGGCCATGGCCTTGCTCATTCTCCTGGATCAGATGTTCGCATCTTCCAGTTGAATATTTGTAATTGTTCAAGTAATATACAACAGCATGCGCGCAGCAGTTAATAATGGTGATTGTGATTCCGTTTAGGTATGGTTTTTTGGTTTTTGATAAAAGACCAACCTCAGTTACGTTACAAATATACTTGCACAAAAGATACGTACACTAATTGGAATCCATCCATCCATCTTAAAATTCAATTCTCTAACATCTCATTCTCATCATGTATATATATATATACTAATTTGCTATTGCTATTGGGTAGTATTGGTATTGCCATCGCTATGTTTGTGGTTTCGTCTGGTGTGAGTGATCAAAGTCTTGTCAAATTAATGAATCATTATGATGCAAAATTGGATCGCGCATACATAACTTATCAAATCCAACCGACCAAGTGGACTTTCTTTGGTCGGCAAAAACATGTTATTGACTTTTAAACCATCCTTACCCTTGAATTCAATTCTAGTGCTTTAACTTGTTTGACGAACAAAACAAGGTAATCCAATCGTAACTGTTTGATTGTTGTCCAGCAATATTAACTTAACAATAATGAATGTGTATTATTAATTATTGTATTAAGTCATCTATATGAATGCGTATTGCGTAATTTGCGTCAAAATATGTAGATGTTGGCCAATTCGCAAGTACCTAAACGGGTCTCTCCCGATGTCTATAACAAGGGATTCCCTTCTTATTTTCGAGAGAGGGAATTCTCTCATATATATATTAGATTTTGTCATTAAACCATTTAACCGATTAATTGTTGTCAACATTCTTCAATTTTATTACTCCCTCCGTCCCGAGTCTCTTGAGACGTTTGACTGGGCACGGAGGTTAAGAAAAAGTGATTAGAAGAGTTAGTGGAGTAGGATTAGTAGGTTAATGATTAGGAGAGATAGTAGAGTATGAGAGATAGTGGGGTATGAGTAGAGTAGGTTTAGTGGATAATTAATTAATAAAAACTTTCCAAAAAAGGAAACGTTGCAAGTGTTCTGGGACGGACCAAAAAGGAAAACGTTGCGACTGTCCTGGGACGGAGGGAGTATTAATTTTTTGATAATTAAATTATATTCCTATTGTTATTAGGTCATGTGTAACGCTTCAACATATGTAGTTCGTTGGCCAAATTCAATGTCGCAAATGACCTCACCATTCTACCGTAATTTAAAAACAAAAAATAAAAACTGACATATGGATTATGGTGGATCTAAGTAAATCGCCCCGCACAAGATTAAATTTGATGTGCACTAACACGATTCATGTCAAATGTAACTCGATTATGATTTATGAATAAACTCAGACTTATTAACAATAAACTCTAGTGCGTGTATTAATTGAATTTAATAATCATCAAGTCAATCTCATTCTATTCCACTTGGAATTCTCATACATTATACTTCTGCTTGTCTGTAAAGTAAAAAATTTATAGCACAACACAAACCATATCTGATATCTACGTTTAAAAAGCACAAAGACGAGAATCATCTCACCCCTCCCCCTCCCCTCCCCTCCCAGTCCCAGCTGAGCTGAAGTAAAGCTGTCCGTTTCCAATTCCAACCTGTTCGTTCTTCGCTTCCCCCCCTCACACGAAATCTCTCTCTCTCCCACAAAAAAAAAAAAGAAAAAAAGAAAAAAAAAAATTCTCCATCTGTTGCTCGCTCGGTAGTGGTAGTTGGTAATCGGATTACGCAATGGCATGCCCGCCCCTTTCCTTCATCTATAATGGCAGCCTCTGCGCCTGCAACCCTGGCTACCTCCACAATCGCACAACCAACTCCTGCGACCTCTTCTCGGCGGAGGCGCCCTCGATCCAGCTGGGCAGCGGCGTCGACTGCGGCTCCGCCTTCACCTTTCCCGTCACTATATTCTCCTTCGACTCCATTAAGAAGTTCACCCAATCGCAGGCCGTCTTCCTCGAGGCCACGCTCGTCATGCTCCTCTTCTGGCTCGCCTTCTGCTTCCTTCTCCGCCTCTTCCCCCTCCCCGCCGACGGCCGCTCCGCCCTCTTCAAGACCCGCTGGTGGATCAGCCGCCTAGACGTCACCTTCGCCACTCGCCACTGGCTTGACGACCACCACCCCGTCGTCAAGCGCAAGACCGAGCTCGGCGGCGCCTTCTCCATCGCTAGCTGGATTCTCTTCATTGGCTTGCTTGCCGCGTGAGTGCCTGCTTACATTACTTGTTAATCTCAAATTCAATAAACAGTCAATTGCTCTTGTACCTGCATAAAAACTGTGAATCACCGGATTTAGACTTCAGGTTGCTTTACCAAACCATATCGAAGCGAAGCGTTGAGGTGCATAGTGTGAGAGCTGCTAATGGGCCTGACTTGGCCTCATTCTTGAATGATATGGAATTCAATATCACTACCATTTCGAGCATGAACTGTGCTCAATTGCGTGGTTTGGACACTCTTGTAACGGGGAATCCTTTCTTTATTGATCAGAGATCTTTCCCTCTTTCCACTTTTGCAAACTACTCTTGTCTCAACACTAGTGCAGGCCCAACCATATCTCTTCGCTGCAATAACTGCCGCCTCCTTAGAGACTTCGCCTACATCTCGTGGCACTTTGTTGATCTTCCAAATAGTCCAGCCACTGCAGTCGGCTTTCAGTTTAACCTCACTGCAAAGAAAAATGATAGGAAGAAGCATTTGAGTTTTGTGAGTGGAATTGTGAAGAATGCGAGCGACTTTGATGACAAACCCATCACTTATAGAGGGGTTGTGCCAAACATTCTCAAATTCAATTTGTTCCCTAGACTTTACCGTAATTTGCACGACTTAAAGCTCATCCAGCCTCTGTTTCATGATTTTCTTCCCGGTTCATCTTTTAGTGAAATAAGTCAGCTTCAAGCATCGCTCCATAACTCTAGAGATGGATTCATCAACACTACATTGGTTGTCAATTTCTTGTCTTCATATATTGTTGAGATTGACAATCAAAATATTTTAGGACCTGGTAAGTGTATTCTTCATATTCATATGTTTTTTTTTTCCGTAGCTTCAAATTTTTTTTTTGTACTACGCATGCTATCTTGTCTGCTGTACTCTGTGATACTTAGGCTACTTGCGTTTGTAGCCTATTTTTTGACTTCACCTGTTTTGTAAGTGTTGTTGCCTAGAGTTTCGTAACTGTACCATTGCCTAGATCGTTCTTGATTGTGTTGAACGTCTTTATAGTATACTAACTTTAAAGAAGGTTACTCAACAGTCACACTTTAAAACATTTTAGTTATTATTGCTTGTGTAATTTATAACTCAGTATTCATGGTTTGCCATCATACCCATTTCTACATTATTTCAGCAGTATAATAGTGTTATAGGCGAAGCTGCAAACAAGTTCATCCTGCCAACTAGGAGACTCATGATCATTGTTAACCATTCTTTCAAAATGGGTATATATAAGGTGTAGAATGTTGTTTTCAATATCTATCTGTGATTATCCGTGTGGATACAGTTAAAGAATTACAATTTGATTTTATTTTCTTGTACATCAGATACAAGCTCTTTTAGAGTATCTCTCGATTCGGACGTCTGCTTTCATGATCGAATTGATGTTTCTCCTTCAATCAATAATTTGACTATCGCTTTTTTCCCGAAATGGCAGTGAGCTTTCTTGCTGATCTTGGTGGGCTCTATTGCATAAGTATTGGTATTTTTTTCTGCTTCTTGGTTCAAGTATGTTACATCTTACCTTATTTATGTTGTTTTATTATGTCCACTTTTTTTTTTCCTTTCTTGTTCTACATTCTTTGTCACTTGTTTTGCTCATCTTACTGTTTGTTGATGGATCTCGTTGATATATTTGTAGCATTTCCTCATGTTTAACTTCTAAGCATATGTGCATCATTTTTCATTAATAACTTTGACAACAACAGAGTTAAGTCACAAAAGCCTTACTTTGTTTATATTGCCTAAGCTGGGATGATCTGGATATCTTGAATAGTTTCCGGATTTCTCAGAATTGGCTAGACATTGGAATTTAACTCTTGAAAATTCTCTCATTTATTTTTTTAGTTATTGGTTTGGGTGATGGTCTTGCCACTCGTTTTACGCTCTTCGCCAGTAACTTGGTGACCTTGTAGTTGCTGATGTCTCCTCATCTTCAAATTGAGAACCTAGAGTGTCCAGTTATTAAGTTGATCAATTAATTGAAAGTTCCGACCTTAGATCATTTGCAAATTTAACAGAATGAGTTATAAGATTGGGATTCGAAGCATGGCAACTATTTTCAGCCCTAAAAAGCTGATGTTTACGGTGACACATGTGTAATTTAGGGATTTTATGTAGAAGAAAGACTTAGCAATCGGACATCTCTGGCCTAATGATGATATTTATTTGGCACTTTTTTACTATTATTCAAGCATTAGTAGGGAGAAAACTGCGTGTATTTTATGCCATTTTCGCTTTTAAGTCTTCAGCTGTGGTAACTAATGCAACCTGTTGTAATTTGATCAATTGCTAAAAGAGATCAGTATTTTACTTCTTGATTCCTGGAGAATTTGGTGAAATGAATCCTTATTATGAAGTTTGGACTGATCATTCAATTGATGTATGTTTTGTATCATTCAATTGATGTAAGTATTGTGATCCTATTTTCCAATTTCAGTGTGAATACAGAATCACACGGCTCCGGTATGAGGATACCATAATGAAGAACATAAGGAATCGTCGAAAAGCCCAAGATCGCTGGGACAAAGTGAGCTTTCTATACTAGCCGGAAATATAGAAAAATAAGCGAGTAATTCATGACTTCTATCCATGTTAGCAAATATAATCTTTTTAATCTTTCTTATAGAAAAACATAATCTTCGAAATGTCAGTAAAAAACTTTCTTTTTGTTGCAACTGGATGCATGCCTCCTAAATCCAGCTAAATAAAACTGAATTAAATTAAATATATTAGACTTTAATAATCTGAAATGTGTTAGTTGGGATGTCACATTTCATCTTGCAAACGCTAACCTCAAAGAGAGTCAAGTTTGGTTTTAGATTTTTGGCCCAAACTAAGGGTTTTATATTGAGTCGCCTCGCAACAAAAGAATGTGCATTACTGAAATTGCTAGAGTTCAGAAGATATGGTTGAATCGTAATAATAGTTAAAGGTCGTGAATCTTTAAGCTATCAACCCAAAATAAGATTTATGTGATTGGTTATCTTTACTTTGATTTTGTATTACCCAGGTTCCAAGTTAATATCTTGTGAAGTAATTGAACTTTTATTTCCTTGCATAGTTGAGAAAATATGTTAGATTCACCTGGGGATCTTGCTCACTGGATGATAGCAGAAGTGAGCAAAACACGGCAAGTTGCACTGGCATTGTGACGAAATCATTCCACAACAGCGAGTCATCACGTAAGCAAATACTGCAGGATGGATCTACTACTGCACTCAGTTTTAGCAAAAAGGCTACCATGCACAGAGAGAAGGTGATCCATGTTCAATGATTTATGCCACAAAGCCATTTTGTATTTTGACGAAGCCTTTCCTATTTTAGCTGCTAGTCAATATTCATGGGTGATTTACTGCAGAAAGCAGAGGCTGAGAATAATACTCAAGAGGTCAGATCTTGCTGGATTGGAGCTTCAGAAAACATGGAAGGGCAATCATCTTTCTCGATATGTAAACCAGTAGGTCTATATTTCTTATGAGCCTAGTGATAATTAGTTTTGATAAGTTGTCCTTACATTTATGATCTCGAAGTACAGGAAGAGCCGTTCGATGGAAGCTTAGAGCGTAAATGCAGTGATGGTAAGTCTTCGTGAAATACTCTGCATAGTTAATGAGAGTATACTATGTTGATATGTTTGTTACCAAAATAAGGTGGTGATTTCTTCTTCTTATTGATTGCATGTAAATTATTTAGTTTTTGTTTAATTGTATCAGAATCATATTTTTATCCCCTCTAGTTTGTTTTATACCTATTTCAATTGCTGGATGTGTTCATTCTTTTCTCTCTTAAAAGTTGGACCCACTATTGATGTTATTCTAAATGTCTTTTATGGTAAGAGTCACAACGGCATAAAGAAGAAATTTTTGGAATCAATAGAAATCTGATTTCGTCTGAATAAAAAGATGAGCTTCTTGTTGCATGGTTACAGACCTTAGATATCACTTTTCTGTGAACATATAGATTCCAGTGAAGCCTGGAAGCCGAAGAAAGATGGATGATGCAGAGAAATGATGTCATGACATGTGGTCCGAATTGAGAACTCGGTTGGGCAGGATGGGGTGAAGAATCTTGCATTTGAACAAATCATAAGTAAACCTGCAGGCAGAGTAGAGTAGAGATATCATTCTTTGATGTATTGATTGTTTCAGCTTCATGGGTAACTCCCATGCGTCGTTGTCGAGACGCAACTGTGCCTCAATTCATGGGCTTTCCTGGTCATTTCACAAAAATATTTCCTCTGGCAAATCCAATTAGTGATTTTTATTGGATGCAATGATCTAATGATGAGGATGATTATTACTCATTTACATTTGGAAAAAACAACATTAAGGCGCCAACTCCAATACTGAGAAACGAAGCGAGTGTGCAATTCATGTTATTATGTACAGCAAAGTTCCATGCAAACATTACAATCCAACAAGAAACTTGGTACTTGCTTAACATCCAATAACAATTACAATCTACCATGGATACATCTTCATTTATAGCTCAAACAACACCACCCACTCGTTGTATGACCAAGGATCTCGAACCTTCACAGAAGTTGGTTTGTCAGTGAGATTTTCAGGCAGGCAAATCTCCCAAAACTATCTTTTAGCAACAAATCTAATACAGAAAACCACCAAATCTATTGGAACGTGATACATTGTCATTATCATTTATGCACAACACTCAGTACTTATAGTTGAATTACCTGAGGGTTCAGCAACCAGTTTCCTTTGTTTCATGGCTTTTCAATATATTTACATCCCTTTGATGCATTCTCAAGGCATTAGCAAACAGCCTCTTTGCAGCTCCCATATGCTCCTGTCTTAAATAGTGGTGTTGAGTACCAGTTCTCATCCCTGCTGATGAATCTCCCTCTCGCAAGTTGTTCTTTTGTTTGGGTTCTTCACTTGAACCACCCACTACTTCAGATTCACTGAATTTGTTCACTTTTGATATCGTACATACCCTTGGATTCTTCCCAGAGAAGAACTTTGTTTCCATCTTGTTGCTAGAATGGATGTTCCTCTCATCCACGTGCTGGATTTTCACATCCTCAATCGCCATTCGTCCAAATTCCTTAGTATCACTTGAAGTGAGCTCATGTTTAATACCCTTATCTGATTGGCCAAGAGCACGAGTTATCATGCGTCGAGCAACCTCAGCATCTTTTTTTGGCCTCTCCTTTACCAGTTTACTGTCGCATGCGTCTTCTGAAAATATTCTTTGCCTAGCAGCAAAATAAGCTGTTTCTCTCTCATCTAGAGAAGGTCCACTAACAGCACCAACCTTCTGGCCTAGGAAACCAAGACATTTACTAAGGCGGAAGTTGTAAATTCTAATAATGCATTACTAGTAGAGCTATAAAATCACAATCATAGTCCTAGTCACTTGCATACACAGGAAGGTAACCATTAACTTCTACTCTTATTGAGTATTCATATTATAATTAAGAAAATAGGGAACTGAAATCTGCAACAGAAATAAATCGGAGCAAGATCATGCAGCAATTAACCGACATTTTACTTTCCTAGTGAATAATTTACCTGGAAAAGCTTCCTTCCGCCTCAAGACATCATAAGTCATTGGCGACTGCATCTCACCATATTGAGATATGAAATCACTCACAAGGATGCCCGGACTGCAATTCTTATATTATAAAAATTATATGGCTATAAACCAGACACTAAGTCCCCATAAACACCGGACAAATAAATCTGATTTTTAAAAAACGCACGAGAATTGATTTATACGAACTTATAAAGAAGAAAGACATGTACATAACAAACTTCGATATCTAGCAGATCCTTCTAGGATCTCAGCAAGAAGCTTGGTATTAGTCACAGAAAAGTAAAACAAAATTTTTGAAGTCCCTGAAGCTTGGAATTAGTCACAGAAGAAAAATATAAGATTTTGAAATCTCAAATGCATTGGACTTGGTCCCAAGGTTTACTTTATTTTAGTTAGTGAATCTGTGTTGATAATGTATTTACCAATCTAAGCCAACCAGAATAGGGGACAGAAAAAATTACAATTTTCTATTTCACGGTTTTTTAAAGCCTGGTTGAATGATTATTGGGGTTTGCAGCACAAACAGCATAATTTGATGATCAATATTTCCCATACTGCCTCATCAACAAGAAAAACGAACAGTTGTTAGCCTGTCAGAGATCTAAAACCCGCATAATTCCAAGAGGGAAAAAGAACAAAATCAGTTCAGCAAAAAAAGCTAAAATATGGGGACACAAACTTCACATACATTGATGTCTCTGGGCTTCGCTCCAATACTAAGTGCCTGCCTTCTCCTTCCCCAACAGAGTAATGAGAAAATCTAGGTAACATGAGTTCTATGTGTCATATTTAGCGAACCGAAAAAATAAATTTTGTTAAGTTCCAGGCAATAAAATAAAAAGGATTGACTCATTAAAGAATAATGAACACAAATACCCAAATATTTCAGCAAGACGGTGTACAAGCAGGCGGTTATAAGGATTCATAGGTTCCAGCTCCAGCACTCCATCTAGACTGCATATGAAGCATTTTCTCCAACTTAAATTTACTGGATGGAACTAAAAAACTCCCTCAGACATTATGTTATGAAAACATAATCAGTAATCCATCATGTCTGTTGCAACGTGTCACAGTATAATTGCTGAAGAAATGTAGAAGGTTTAGAAAGTGAAGAAGACTTTGAGATTTTATAGTGATTTTGAAACTGCAGTATTAGCAAATTACTTGGTTGAAAACACAACAGCTAGTATGGAAAAAAAAAATAACTCAAGGAATTGCATGAATGGTTGAAGAAATAGTTAGAATGGTTGATGATTTGCATCTTGGGGTGGAGTATTCATGGAATTAGAAGTACAAGGTTCATGGAATAGAGCACAACGAGAAAGGATAACCTAGCAGTTGCATTGTCTTGATACATCCATTACCATGGGCTTAAGAAAGCATATCGAGGTGCTCCAAAGTGCTGCTAAGCCGAAACTTCTAACCAGTCTAGAACAATTCTATAATTAAATTGCACAACAAATACTAAGAACAACCTTTTATCATAGCATATGTGATTCAGCTAATTTACCTTGTATCATCCTGAAGATAATTGACCAACATATCTTCCACTGACAAAATTAGATACTTGCAAGGAAAATTGTCTTTAACAAGAGAAGCCAACTCTTCAACCTGCACAATAATAATATAAGCGAGCACCAAACCTAAGGTGGATCAAATCTCAAAGCACGTGCATGGTGCACCAAAGTGAGAACATTGAAGTGATTGCTGAAGAAATGAACATCAAGTCCAAATAATTTTCTTGGAATAAAGAATTTTAAAAGGGTTAGTGAAATTAAAAATTAACCCGAGGACGCTACTAATCATGCTCGCCGAGCAGAAACAATGCTCAAAACTAGTTCTCTAAACAAAGCGTCCGCTTGTGACAAACAAATAGCAGTGAATTACAAACTATTATCCACTTCCTGTTCAACACGGGATAAACCCCGAAATCAGCCTAAGAATTACCTAAATCAAATAATTCAATTATTGTTATAGTACTTGACCAACTAAAGAAAACAATCATTCATTTATTCTGATGAGAAGAACAGCAAGGTAGGTAAGAGAAGAATGGGAACACGTTGAAAACAATTTGCAGAAACTGTGAGTAAAGCAGCCCAGATCATAAGAACAGGGTTTATGACTCAAGTCATTGCTAATTCCATTTGTAAGAATATTATGATCAAATAGCGTAGGTTGACTATAATCGACCAAAAAAATTTGCTTGCTCAAACATAACAAATTTGCTTCTTTCCAACTACAACAAGAACATATTGCGCACTCCCAGAAAACCCTAATATGGATGGACATAAATGAACGAAAGAAGCAAGTAGTGGTAACAAAAACGTTCGGAAGGAGGAAAGGGAGGATATGCAGAAGAAACCATGGAGAACTGAGAGAGAGTCATGGAATTAATGATAGTCGGTGTAGTGTCACCAGCCGTCTTCAAATCTCCCCTTTTCCGCCTCCGCCGTCTTACTTTCTTCCTCGGATAACTTGTACCGTTTTCAATTTCACTTCTTTCAATAGGAATAAGGTTCAAACTGAATTATAATAAGACTATTTTCGATTTCGATTAAATTAATTAAACTACAGAAACAAAATGTATTTTCACTTTCGATTTTGATTATTATAATTTGTGTGTTTTCCAAATAATCGTTTTATCATTTCTGAATTATTTATTTATTAAGTGAATTTAAAATTTGAAAGATAAAACTCTAAAAATATTACTCCTTAAAAATAGGTTTTAGATTTTGTAATATGGGAATTTTTGAAAATTCCAACCGGCACTGCACCGTCTTCATTTCGTCGTTGCAGTAATCGCCCCACTCCTCTTATTTCCAATTGAATAGAAAGGCATCCCATTCAATTGAATTAGGTTCTCTCGTACTCGGCAATCACCGAGAATTTGGGCTCTCAATTAATAAATTACGGATGGTGTCGGCAGCGGTTTCCGTTTCGCAAAGCCCCCTCAGTACATGCAATTCTAGCGGAAGTAGCCGGCGTCCTTATATCTTGCCATCTTTCCCGATCTTACCGGTTTCTTCTTCTGGAGACAAAAATGCTCCTAGAAATAGAAGGGTTGCTTGTACTTGCGTCGCGCCGCCTCAAAATTACCAATCTGCAAATTTTAATGTATGCCTCGACTTTCATGAATCATCTTCCATCAATTTATTTAGTTTTTCGTTGCGTTTCTTTCATCTTGTTTTCCCAAATTTGGGAAAAGGAGGCACTGGGTGCATTTTCTTCAGCTCAGATTGCGGCAGCTGCCTATAAGTTAATGCTAGAATGATGCTTTTGTAGTGCGTTTTGGTTTCCGAAGTCTGTGTTTTGCATAGCAGATTTTTTGGCTCTTGAATGGCAAAATAAAGTGACTTCATATTAGATAGGCGGTGAGGAGTTTTTTTGTTGTAGCGTTGTGTTTCATTTTTCATGTATAAACGTATATTTCTGCTCATTTCTCCAGGGTTCTCACAAGATAGAGAATTTGAGCATCAATGAGGATGATGAGGATGAGTCTGATGTGCTTATTGAATGCCGTGATGTCTACAAATCCTTTGGGGAAAAGCACATATTAAGAGGTGTGAGCTTCAAGGTGGTTTTCTTATTTATGCTCGATATTTACATAAATCGTTTACTTAAAAAATATAAATAATCCCATTGTCGATGTATTCCAAAGTGATAGATCAGAAGATATGCTGTAGAAGATTGTTGTCAACCTGCTTGATTGATGATTTTTCATTGATTATATGTGAAGAAATGGCGAAGGATTAGAAGAAATGGAAGGATATTCATAGAAAATTTGAGCGAAGAGATTTCTGATCATTTTCTGCATATACACGCTATTTCATATACTATTGTACCTTTATAATGGGCCATAACTGAACGACAAACTAAAAGGAAATAGGAATGACATGGCCCAACTCAAATTTTAGCAAAATTCAAAAACATGCTACGCCCCCTTCTTCCACTTCCTGACTTCCCTCGCCAATTACAGTTTTCTGCTCCACATTCTTGGTTGCTGCTTAAGTATGCCTTTTTAACTGCATAAAGTGAATAAGCTTGCATTTTGGAAAGAACCATCTTTTAGTTCCCTTTATCCTTTGTCAAACTATCTTTACTCTGACCAAAGTCATATTTCTTTTGTAGATTAGGCATGGAGATGCTGTTGGAATTATTGGGCCATCTGGGACAGGTAAGTCGACCATCTTGAAGATTATGGCTGGGCTTCTTGCTCCAGACAAGGTAATCTTTCAAGCTCATAACTCTGATTCAGTATTGTGTTGTACTTTTTGCTGATTTTAATTTGCCAGAAGCTGTTACGGTTTGACTCTGAATGTTGCTTTATGATCTCTAATTATGAACACCTAGGGTGAGGTACTGATACGCGGTAGAAGACGGCATGGTTTGATAAGTGATGAGGAAATATCTGGTCTTAGAATTGGCTTGGTGAGATTATATTGTTGCACCTGCACTTTTGCAGTGATTCCAGGCGGTTCTTGAACCTCTGTCCTAATGTAACAGGTGTTTCAAAGTGCAGCACTTTTTGATTCTCTCACTGTTCGTGAAAATGTTGGGTTTTTGTTGTAAGATATTACAGTTTCCAGGCAAGCTTTTGTTTAACTATTGACATGAATATTTGTGCTCTAGTTATCTCTCGGCCTTCTGTTTCAGGTATGAAAATTCTACAATGCCAGAGGATAAAATTGCTGAACTTGTGACAGATACTCTAGCTGCTGTTGGACTTAAGGTGTGCAGCTAATGACCATGCATATCATCTTTACACACACAGATATTAACTGCTTTAATGGCAATAATGAGCATACACCTGTATGTTTACTTACAGCCATTTGGTTACTGAAAGCTATCTGTAATTGTTTTCCTAATTTGCTCACAGTTAGAAGCTCTATGGGCATATGTTTTTCTGTTTTCTTACAGCCATTTAGACACTGAAAGCTATCTGTTATTGCTTTCCTAACTCGCTGACATTTAGAAGCTGTTATCTTAGTTTTTTTCTTTTATATTATCATGTAAACTTTAGGACTGAAAAGCTAGATATCTGGGTAGTCAAAAAATATGTGTATCAAGGGCTAAAACCTTTTCTGCCACTAATTCCTTCTGGGTAACTTGTACAAAAGGCAGAAGTCAGCTAACCTTTAGAATTCGTGTGCTCTCTACAACGTAGTTCGGTTAGATAAAGTCTCAAGTAGGAAACAGCAAATATACTCTGAAATTAAAATCCTGCTCAATAGTTTGGTTTACCATGGAATTAAAGGGCTTACTCCTTTCAAGGCAAGGGCGGCATAGTTATTTTTTGTTTTGTTTTTGTTTTTGTTTTTTTTTTCAGGGAGTTGAAGATCGATTACCTTCTGAATTGTCTGGTGGGATGAAAAAGAGAGTTGCTCTTGCTCGTTCCATCATTTTTGATATAACAAAGGATATAATTGAGCCTGAGGTATTGAAGTGCTGCACATTTCTCGGACATTTCTTCTCTTTTCCACTAAAGAACATGTTGGTGTTCTATTTACCTGCAATAATATTTAGATGATGTATTTCCTAAGGGTTAAACATTTCATGTCTTGCTTTCATATGGTTTTTGGTGTTCTGAGGTCTTAAAACTGTAGCACATCATAGACAAATCATCC
Source organism: Plectranthus barbatus (assembly GCA_026898455.1). Classification (NCBI taxonomy): domain Eukaryota; kingdom Viridiplantae; phylum Streptophyta; class Magnoliopsida; order Lamiales; family Lamiaceae; genus Plectranthus; species Plectranthus barbatus. The sequence goes on along the minus strand of JAPKLW010002372.1, from coordinate 59,615 downwards.
AAGGAAAAACTTCATGAATATGTTGCCCAACCATGATGATATGTATGTACATTTTGGTATTTATATCTCCATTGATGTCTTGTGTATTTTGAACAGGTACTCTTATATGATGAGCCAACAGCTGGTTTGGATCCCATTGCATCCACTGTTGTTGAAGATCTCATTCGCTCGGTTCATATGAAGGGTGAGGATGCACTTGGAAAGCCGGGGAAGATTGCATCATATGTTGTAGTTACTCATCAGCATAGCACAATCAAAAGAGCTGTTGATAGGTAAATATCATTTTGATTCAACTTTGGCCACTTAATCTTTGCTGGTAGCCTGATACTAGTACTATTCGTAGGCTTTTGTTTTTGTATGAAGGAAAAGTTGTTTGGCAAGGAATGACTCATGAATTCTCCTCCTCCACTAATCCAATTGTTCGACAGGTAAACTTGAATTCTGTATGTTGCTTATTATCATGGGTTTTTGCTAAACATTTATTTATTCAGCTGGTTGACATCATTAAACATTTATATCAATTATTCTCATACATGAGTTTTATTTTCAGTTTGCATCCGGAAGCTTGGATGGCCCAATTAGGTATTAGCTAGGACGAGGTCCATGCTTCGGTATATTGGCGATTCCGATCTCTTGTTTCTTCCGGTGTATTTTCTACATGAGTTCTTTACGGTGCTGCTTGGGTGGGGGATTTCTTAATTCGTTGGGTAATTCGAATATATACATGTATACATTCCATTTAATTAACATACAATCTTTTAGTGAAAAGACGGGCATCGAGTTTTGCCTAATGCATGGTGAGCCTCGAGGAATCTAATGCCTTAAATTGATGGAAGATGAAGGCATCAAATAATGTTGAATTTGATGGTGCTTGGAAGTTGGAATCAATTGATTATTCGAGCATTAAGATAATGGGAAAAAAGTTTTGAGCGATTGGAATTCATGCAAGGAATAAGAATATAAGGGTATTCTAATCTAATTAACCATAAAATAGCATATTTATGGAGTACATCAATTCTTGGTCTGCAAAATGTAGTTTCTGGTTTGACCATAACAACAGAGAGCAATCACACCTGCATAGAAACTAACAAGACTAGTCACACAGAAAATCCAAACTGAAATCACGCCCTCCTTATATGAATATCCACCTCTCATAGCCTTGGCAGGATGGCACCTGCTCGACTCCAAGCACAACCCTGGATTCCCAGTAAACGCTCCCGGAAACCTCCAGTAGCCTTGCCTGGTTGGAATGATCCCAGAAAGACAGTTATAGGATATATTCAACAGCAGTAAGTTTCCAAGACTGGTTATGTTCTCTTGAATAGAACCCGAAAATGAGTTATGGGACAGATCCAACACCTCCAAGCTCCACATCTTCCCCATACCTGCTGGAATTTGTCCATCAAGAAAATTGTATGACAGATTTAGGTATTCCAGCCCCTGCAAGCCAAACAGTCCTGCTGGAATCCCCCCCTTCAGTGAATTATCAGATATGTCAATCCCACTTCTACTTGTGAGCTCGTAGTCAAAGATCACTTCAGTTTTACCAGAAATGACAACAGAGACTTGCATCTCAAGATCCGTGTATGAACCCCATGGATGACTAATCTCATGCTCATCCCTGTGATTCAAATTTGAACTAGCGTTGAAACTACCATCTGGAATGAAGCCAGATAACTTGTTCCCAGAGAGATTGATCGTCTTGATTGCTTGGAATGTGAACAACCAACTCGGTAGGGATCCATTGAGCATATTATGGGAGAGAGAGAGGAACTTCAGCTTGGACCATTTTGATACAGCATCATTCAATGAACCAGAAAGCTCGTTCGAGCTCAGATCAACAATTTCTAACGACTTGCATCCTGCCAGGGTGAGAGGGATCTCCCCAGAGATTCGGTTGCTGCCTAATGCCAGTATTTTCAAACTATCCAATGCATCAAGCTCGGGAGGTATCTCGCCCGAGAAATTGTTGTTGTTCAGCTTCAGAGACAGCAGCTGAAAACAACCAACAATGTTCAAAGGAATCGAGCCAGATAATGCATTGAATGATAGATCAATTACTTGAAGATAGGTCAGGTTCCCAATCCTGTCCGGAATCTCACCAGTGAGAAGATTGTGAGAGAGAAACAAGGCCTTCAAGTTCTTGAGCTCAGTGATCATGGATGGAACTTCACCAGTCAACTGGTTATTTGACAGATCAAATAGCAAGAGGCCAGACCTCTCAGGAGTCCTAACAACAGATGTTGGAAGATTTCCAGACAACTTGTTGTGGCTCAAGTCAAGAACAATCAACTTCTCCGAGAAAACCAACCTTGGTGAAATCCCATATTCTAGTTGGTTGAACGATAGATTAAGCTGTGTCAGCTCGTGACAAGTAGAAATGCAGGCCGGTATTCCTCCCACAATCGAGTTGTTTGCTAAGTTGAGCACCGTGAGAGAATTGGAGGCCGGCAAGAAGCAGGGCAGAGTTGCTGAAAGGAAATTTGACTCGAGGTTGAGATACACTAAAGCTTGGCCAAAATCACCAACAACCCCAGTCACAGAATTGTGGGACAAATCCAAGTACAGCAACGACATTGCAGAATACAAGGTAGCAGGAATTCCCCCACTTAAACTATTGAAACCCAGATTAAGTGTGTCAAGTTTGGAAGAGAAATTCCCAATCCAGGCAGGAATCTCACCAGAATAAGCATTGTGGCTGAGATCAAGCACAGTCAACTGATTGAGCATTGCAAGAACTGGAGGAACGGGGCCATTGAACGAATTGTAGCTAAGATCCAAAAGCTTGAGGTTTCTCAAGAGACTGAAGCACAAGGGAATGGGGCCACGCAAAGAATTGCGTGACAAAATGAGGATTTCAAGAAAAGACAAGTTGCAGAGAGAGGGGTGAATTTCACCCGAGAGATTGTGGGCAGAGAGGTTGAGGGAAGCGAGCCGGCCGGTCTGGTTGGAGATAGTGAAGATCCCATTTGAGGGGATTTCTTCATCATTCAAGCTGTAGAATGAGCGTTGAAAATGGGATTTCAGCTCCAGAATTGCAGCTCTGTCGAGTGGGTGGATGACAAGATTATGTGGGTGGGGGTTTTCAGGGTTTAGAGAAGCGCAAAACCCACAAGGTAATAACAATACAGATAAAAGGGAGAAGACGTAAGCAGTAGGGATTTTGAGTTCGGTTTTAATCATACCTAATCCACAGCCCCATTCTCTTTGCTTCAGTTTCATGGAAGATAGTAACAGCAGAAGCAATATTGTTACTTACCAATGAGAGAGAGAGAGAGAGAGTTTTTTCCGTTGGCAAGCAGAAAGTCAATTGCGGGCATTAAATAAGCAGAGGTGAGGAACCAAAGTCCAGATATTCTTTGTTGGTGGAGTGAAAAAGGCCAAGGAAAGGTGAGTCGTGGAAAGCTTAAAGGAATATATCACACTGAACAATAAAGTGCTAATTCTAGAATACTTGTAATAAAATTCTCTACATTTTTCACTCTTCCCTATTTGTATTTCTGTAAAAGAATTTACCCTTTCGCAATTGCACGTAGAGTTTAGAGTTCTGGTAAACATTCACAATGAAAACTCCAACTCTATCAATTTATCTCGTTCTGATTTTTAACCAAGTAAAATTAAGCAATGAGAATTTAGAGTGTTGAAAATTTACTCCTTAATTTTAGAAGATTTGATTTCTTTATCTAATTTTGATAGGAATTTGATTCAACTGAAAAGATATAGATATATATTCCAAATTATCTTCTTCTCTTATTTATTTATCTAATTTTTCTTATAAATAGGAGTAGTATATTTCATTGTTTAGAGGGTAGAGAATTCAGTTTTCATTGAGTTTTGTTTTCTGTTGTTTACAAGAAATAAAACTCATAAAATTCCTCCACATTTTCATCTTTTTCATTCGTATTTTTTTTCATCGATTGTTTATGATTTTAGGATCAAAAGGGGCAACAAGTCGTATCTAGAGTCAAGGTTGAATGCCAAAAAAATTTCATTGGGAAAACATGGTTTTAATAGCAGCAGATAAGGAGCTAGAACAACAGTCGAGCGGTTCGTTTGTGTGCCCGTAGTTGACACACATGAACTACACAAGTTGAGTGATTCTTGTGCAAGCCATGAATCAGGGATGAGGAAAAATACTAAAATACCGGACATACCATACCGAAAAAGATACCGAAATTAGCAAATTTTCGGTATTACCGTAATTTTTAGTAAGGTATCATACCGTACCAAAAATTTTAGTACAATAATGGTATATGACCAACCTAATATTTAAGGTATACCTGTACATACCGTATCGAAAATACAATAATATTTTTTTATTTTTATATTTATTTTAAAACAATAAATCAAAATCAAATCAAATTTTCTTTCTTCACCTAATAATATTATTGAGATAAACATATTTCTTGAATAAATATCAACAAAAACAATCCTAAAAATCAAAATATATCGAAAAAGTTTATATTTTAACGGTATACCGAAAGAATTATAAGATAAATGGTATATAAATTATGTCATACCAAAATCATATTGAAATCATTTCAAAAATTCGATATTCCAAAATAATGGTACATTAATTATCTCATACCGAAATCATACCTAAAATACAATATATCGAACTAAGGTATACCGAAACATCGGTACGGTAACAATATGAGTTTTTTTTATACCGTAAATTTCGGTAAGGTCGTATAAGTTATGGAGGAAAATGTCTGGTATACTGTACTAAACCATCCCTAGCCATAATGGAGGATCAAGGAGTCTTGGAAGCGGTCGAACCAGACGCAGGTGCATAGGTGGACACCCGGCTCGACAAGTAGGCAAAATCGCACCTCTTGCAGGCGCTTCCAAAAGATCTTCTCATGCAAGTTGCTAGAAAGAAGACGACGAATGATGTTTGGGATTGCCTCAAGATGCAATTCGTCAGAGCTGATCGAGAGAAGAATGCAAGACTACAAACATTGAAGATCGAATTTGATCGATGTCTATGAAGGACAGTAAGTCACTCGATCAATATGCATGTTGACTCATTACAATATCTATAGAGTACTTGAGCCTTGGAGGAACCTTCAGGGACTCGACGCTTGTGAAGAAGTTATTCGACACAGTGCCAGATAGGCTCATCATTGTGGTGGCCGGCATTGAACAATTATTCAATCTCGAAGAGCTCATCTTCGAAGATGCGATTGGAAGGCTCAAAGCTTTCAAGGTGGAAAGAAGATCAGATTCTTCTCACTCAGGCGAAGTGGGAAACACAATCCAAAAGAGACGAAAGGGAGCCGTCATCTTCTCGGTCGAAAAGGGTTCCCACAGAGGGTGGAAATTGCGGTCGAGGAGATAAAACCCAATGTAGAGGTTGAGAGAAAGGTGGTCGAAGAGCTGCTCAAAATAAAAGCCACATACAATGTTACAATTGAAATGAGATGTAGCTATCACAATGTCAATCAACAAGGAAGAACGAGGAAGCACACCTCACCAAAACTGATATATTGAACCAGCTCTACTTATGGCAGTTTCAGAAGAGAACCCAAAGCAGCTCGAAAAACTTGATGATGTTTGGTTTCTAGAAAATGGAGCAAGTAAGCATATGACTGGTGATAAAGGGAATTTCTTCAAGTTGGATGAAGGAGTCAACGAGAATGTCCATTTTGGAAATGGTTTGACAGTGCAGATTGAAGGAAAGGGTTCCATCCTTTTTTAATGCAAACACGAAGATCAATGGCTCATCGAGGAAATTGCCACATTCCAAGATTACAGAGTAATATGTTGAGTCTCGGATAACTTACAGAAACTGGACATGGAATCGTGATGGAAGGTGATGAGTTGGAGGTCTTTTCGATGATCCCTCCAGAACTCATAATGAAAGTGAAGAGATCGAAGAATCAACTCTATCGTATCAGGTTGCACGTGGCGAGTCCCGTGAATCTTCTGACAAGCCATGAAGATCAATGGTTGTGGCATGCTCGTCTCGAACAAGTTAACTTTCATGATTTGAAGTCCCTTGTCAACAAAGAATTGGCAGTAGGAGTACCAGTGATCACTCACCCAGATCACTGATGTCAGACATGTCTCATAGCAAAGCAGTCGAGACACCCATCCTCGAAGGAAGCTAGTTTTTTAGGTAAGAGGCAACTCGAATTAGTACACATTGATCTGTGATATGATCATTCCCGAATAAAATCAGTACTTGATGCTGATTGTGGATGACTATTCAACATGGGTCAACATGCTAAAATTGAAGAACGAAGCATGTTCTTTGTATCAGAAGATGAAGGAATTGGCTAAGAATGCAACCAACCATCGAATCAAAGTGCTTCGATCAGATCAAGGAGGAGAGTTCTTCTCCAAGGAGTTCGCGGAGCTGTGCGAACAAGCATGAATCTAATATTTTAGTCCAATACCCTGTTTAGATATTTTTACTCCTCTATAAATATTGAACTCATTAAGGCACAAAATTATAATCATTATTATTGAGAATATTGTGAACATTGAAATTTTTCCAAGACATTAGTTAAGATATTTTATAATATTTTTGCTTTATTCCAATTAATTTTTTGTGGCTAAAAAATTTAACAGGTTCTAGGGCTTGTAATAATCGGTATAGGGCTTGTGATAATCTTTTCTGATGCATGTTAAAGTAAATCAACTCAATAGCAAAGTTTAACATTAAAAATTTGGGATAAAATTCCCAAAATCATAATTACTAGGGATAAAATGATCAATTTTCCCTTAATAATAAGTGATGAAATCAATTAACATAATTGAAACCATTTTTTGACTGAATTGAAATCGCCAAAACCTTTGATTCAATTCTATATTTGCTCACTTCAAGCCACCACCTTCTTTATGGAACGTGCACGTGCATTTTACAATTTTAGATTCAAGAATTAGATGTGCCAAAATATGATAATCTACTCTAATATTACACAACACATACCTTGAAGAACAAATCCAACAAATGTGTATACACAAATCCGTTCATTACATATCTCTACAAAACTCTGCATTATTCATGAAGATCATATGAAGGTTTAATCCAAGATCCAATCAAAGTTCACTGATTGGTGGCATCGTCTTCGTGCTGTTTTACATACAGACCGTTATGCTTGATGTACTCGATAACTTCATCTGCTGTCAAATACTTGACTGATAATCCTCTCGAAATGCAATCCCTGCAATAGCAAATCAGAAAAAGTGAGGTCATATCAGCTGCATTCTAATCCAACAACAGCAGAAGTGGCAGAGGATGTGTTCTCACCTCAATCCACTTGAACTGATCCCGTTTGGTACCACTTCATCTACAACTGTGATATTACTCTGAGAAAAGATTTGGCGATCTTCGAATAGTCAAGAACACGAAAACAGGAGCTATGTGACAAGATACGAGATCAAAAGATGTGGTGCTAATGATGGAGACGAATAGTTTATGTGAGTGGTTGATGACCAGAGAAGGATTACCTTGTATTTGTTCAAAATATCATCATTAGATATGATATGCTCAACATCTTGGCCCCCTCTCCTCACACAAACCAATCCAAAATCCCTACAAATAGTCTCGACCTAGGAAAGGAATAAATTGAAATCTCAATTGCCAATAATCTTGAACCATTGATTCAAGACGTCTCAAGTTTCAAGCATGCGATAAACATCAGCATGAACATGTGTTTACCTGCTCACGAATCCAAAATCCAGGAATACTGAATGATTCTAAGAGATCGGAACCACAGACGAGTAAGACTCTAAGCAACTCTACAAGGAGAAGAAATTATTCATAAGATAGTTGTTCTATTCATCACTAAGCACAACTCAAGAGTATGAAACTTAACTATAAGTATGTGATACGACTAAAAATATTGGAAGTAGTTTAGTCAAAAGTTGGTCAAGTTACATGGAGCTTCAATGTTAATTGTTACACTAAAAAGTTCTGATGATTTCTAAAACTAGGCTATAATTGACTAAAAATTGCAACAGCACAGTGGCGAGTATCTTCGGAAAACATACCACTGGATATGCGTCCACTCTCACATAATGAAGTTCTAACTCTAGACAAAATTGTCAATGTGCGCTGGTAGGTGGTCTGACTTGCCTGTCAAGAGGCAATACAAACATATCCACTAATCAATCCAGGAATAAAAACAACTGAAGAAGTTAAAAACACAACTGTAAAGGTGGAGGCTATAGCTAAATGGTAGTATCTGCAGAACTTAAGATATTCTGTAGAGAGAGAGAGAGACCTCCCACGTGTCCACCATAACAAAATCCGAGCTTCTGCAAGCAAGACTGCACATAGCAATACGATGTTTTGCACTGATAAGACCCTGAAGAAGTATGGAATTAAATTTAAAACAGAAATGTACCGAACATACAATTATATATATAAAAAAGATTTTCTTAGATGTAATAATAATAAATTATGGAACATGACAACATTTATCTAAGGCACAATGAAAAAGCTTAAAATGGGAATATAAATATAATTGGGGTGGTACCGTGGTAATACACAAAAGTATTCAGCCTTGACAACCAACAGTTCTACCGTTCCTTGTTTTTTTTTTTAAGAACTGAAAACACTATTTCTCATAAAAATTAACCAATTTACAGAGCAGGTATTATATTTTACTAAGCATACATACAATACATGGCATGAACATGATATTCTTAGTTCTAACTACCTTCTTCTTGTACGAATCATTCACAGGCGACATGTAACCTCCAACAACAGAAAAACCTTCAGAATTCACAGCATCTCTCGCCAACTCTAAGCATTAACACAGTAATCAATAGAACATCAATTGTAAAGGCAATATAACATGGACAGAGGAATAATTAGCACCAACTTCATATTCAAGTACCAGGAATTCCACATGTCTAAAGCATTAACTTATGCCAGGAATTTGTTCGTGTAATGTTCCCGATGAGAAATTATGGAGGTTTCAATCATGGAAAGAGAAGAACGGATTTAACTTATAAGTTGCTTAAGTCTTTCTAACATTTCTCTGTCAAGGAAAAATTTGAGAACAATTACTTGTTGAGGAAATTTGCTAATATTGATTCTTGTGGCAAGGATATTCAGAGGGAATAATGTCATATACCCGGTGGGAGCTAAGAGTGTTCAAGTTGTCAGAGTAGAAGAGTTTAATAGGAAGTTCTCAAGCCACCGATAAAATTATATATATCGAAGCAGTATAAGTCACATTTCAATTTAATATATTTCAAGTTAATTTCCCTTGTTCTATTATCCACCTAAGATTAGTACTAGTTTGTCAAGGTCTCAAGGAACATCCTTTTGTAAGGGCCTTAGGCCCTTATATGTAGTACTCTGCCCAACTGAAGAAATCAAGAAATCATAACAAAAAATCTGTTTCTCTCTCCTAAATACTTCCTGCAAATTCCCCCCATTTCTTGTCCCAAAATTCTATCCAGAAACATACAAAAAATGGAAAAACAAGTTGGTTCAATACAGTTCACAATCTGCACAAAATCACAACTTAAAATTAATCATCAGACACACATACACGCACAAAAGTAAAGATAAAAAGCAATAATTGTCTAGATCATAAGAGCTCACCAAAACAACGCATGTGCATGTAAGTGGGAGGGTTAAAACTTCCAGTTGACACCAATACTACAAAAGTCTTTCCCCTGTTCGGAGAGTGCCAAAATACTCCTTATTCAGAATCATTTATATAACAGACTAAATCATGCAATAGCGAAGAAATTTGACGAAAAGTAACATATATAAAGCAAACAGAGGCAGACTTACTTGCCCTCTGAACTTGATAAACCTTCTGTCGTCTTCGTACATTTGAAGGATAATTTATCTAGTGGCAGCGCTTTATCTACAACATTTGGAAACACGGATATGATTTTCACGCAAAGATCAAACTTTTCCGACTCAAAGTGGTACTAACATGAAACACTGCACACGGGCTGAATACATAAGCAGCAAGTTCACCTGGGTTTGAAGCTTCCATGGGATAACTTGTTAAAAATTAAGAAAAGAAACTTCTCCTTGGCAAAAACACAAACAGTTTAAACTCAAATCAGAATTCCTTTAAACACTCGTCGTCGGAGGTTCCAATCAGATGAAAGGAAATATTACATCGCCGCCAGTCTGCCACCGTGTAGAACCCGGCGCTGAGATCAAGCTGACCCGTGGCGAATGGGCAAATCAATTGAGTTATTAAGTTTTAATTTGGGCTAAATTAGGGGTAATTCAATTAGTCGAGAACCCCAGATGTCCATAACACGAAAAAATAATTTAGAGATTGATAAATCATAAATCTGAGAATTCTTTTTTATTATTTTAATGCTAAACGTTTCTTCAAAAATTAAATTTTCTTTGTTTTAATATTACTTAAAGAGTTTTTTTTATGGACTTCTTAAAGAGTTATTGTTTCTCTCTTTTAATAGAAAGTGAAGTTTTTGAGGTTCGAATCGAAGAGTTTTGAGGCCCTTAGAATTTTGGTGGAACAACGGCAATACATGCGTATTCGGAATTTAATGCTCAATAAATAAGCTGACTATAAATGAAGAATTCGAAAAGAACGATAATAATAAGAGGGTTTATTGTATTTGACTTTGACAGAGTAGCGACTAGCTTCTAGCGTAATTGAAAAAAGATGCAAATTTTGAGGGCCTGTTTATAGGGTTTTTGGGCCGCGCGCTCCGGCTCGCGATTGGTAATGACCATGATTTTTTCGAAACGGCTTCCAGAAATTTCGAAGTTGATTAGGGCCAGCGTTGTAGCTTTCCAACGGCTCCTACCCCTTGGATCGGTGTTGATGCCGCTATCGGGGTCGATATAGACCTCGACCCCAACACCTTAATCGAGGTGAATCTTGCTCCCCATGGCAGCTGGGCTCGCTGGCTGATGGTTGCATTGTAAGGGCCGGTTATGCGTTTAGTGGGCTCTTGATCGCCTGGATATGGGCCGTTGGGCCAGGACTCAATAATAGCCCCTTTGGCTCTGGCACGTCCTCGCGGGACGGGTCGGAGCAAAATTCTGCAATATCGTTTTTCCTCGAAGCGCGGAATCTTATGTACATCATCAAAGCAACAAAATTTTATCTATAAAAACACAAACTTTGTTAAAATTTTGTTGCTTTGACGATGTACATAAACATATATATCTATATAAACTATTATAATGAACTATATAAGTTATGATTATTCGATATATTTTTCGTTATATCTAAGTTCTTTTAAAATATTAAGGTAATATTTTATTTTTATCTTAAAACAAAAAAAAATTATACTCCCTCCGTCCCACCTCAATTGTCCCACTTTCCTTTTTCGTCCGTCCCACCTCAATTGTCTCATTACTTAAAAAGGCAAATTTTTCACACTCAACAATAAAATATTAATTCCACTCAACTTACTTTACACTCACACTCCTTGGTTATTGTGCCCAAAGTCACCGGGACAATTCAGCCGGGACGGAGGGAGTAATATTATTGCTTTAATTGAATGTTTCATGTTTGTAATGTATATATAATGTATACATATATATATATCTATGTCAACTATTATAAACGAATTATATAAGCTATAATTATTTGATATACTACCTACTATATATAAGTTATTCATTTTATTTATATTTTATAAATATAAATATAAATATTATGATGATTTAATGACTTTAAATCAAGTCAAATCTATTAATTATCTATCAAAACAACTTAAGAACTTCAATAATATATAAACAATTTATATGCGCTATGATTATTCAATATTATTGTTACTATATCTAAGTCACATTTTTAAATATTAAATTAATCCTTTTGTTTTATTTTTAAAATATAAATTTTAGTGAATATTTGGTGTTAATATATATACACACATATATCTATATAAATTGTTATAAATAAACTATATTAGTTATAATTATTTTATATACGATACTTATTATATCTATATAAATTATTATAAACTATATATCTATATAAATATTAAGTTTTAATAATTTGATCTTATAAAATGTTTAATTTGTTTGGTGAAGTTTGATTGTTATCTATTTGGAGCCAATTGGTAGAGTAACGAAAATTTTAATTTGTTTGGAACAAATATGTTGAGTTTATTGAAACTTTATTGTTGAATGATTTTATATTATTTGCACTTATTTAACATTTATGATGTGTATATTATAAGTTTTGCATTTTATTTTTTAAAAAAAAAAATGGAGGTAAACAAGCTCGAACCGAGCTCGAATTCGAGCTCGCGAGCTTGATAAGTTCTCTAACGAGCCGAGCTCGAGCTCAAAAACTCAAATTTTAAACGAGCTCGAACTGCATATATTTCTCGTGAACCGAGCTCGAGCAGCTCACTATTCAACTCGGCTCGGTTTGTTTACACTCCTAGATAAGATAGATGCTCTAATTAATATTTCATTATCGTATTTATCAGTTTTAAAAATATATTTTAAAGCATTTTGTGGCCAAAAACAATAAAACACATAATTATGATTAAGTTTTAATTGGATCATTAATTTTTTATCGATAAAAAATATTGATTCATTTATCAATATAAAATTAATTTTAGCACAAGATCCATCCATTTATACAAATAAGTATTTCATATTTCTTAATATATATTAAACCATAATGGAAGGTTATTGAAATAATTCTAATTCAATATCTTAATAACATGATGTAAATTTAAAATGATGATAATTCATAATTTTTATAAATTCTTTCTTTTATTTTTCCAAATAATCATATGCATTTGCGTCCCTTAAACGAGTCTATTCACGAGCCTATAAATGAGTCTGCTCGCGAGCTTAGCGAACCGAGTACATCCAAGCTCGAGCTCGGTTTGTTAACGTTAATGAGCTCGGTTCATTTATTAAACGATCGAATTTTGAACGAGCTTTTTTCGAGTCGATATCCGAGTAGCTCGGCTCATTTACACCCCTAATTATTATATATTATCCAGAGTATGCACAGAGTTGCCAAGTCTTAGATTATACTCCCTCCGTTCCGATTATATAGTTCAGTTTGATCTTGCACTTTTGTCAAAAATTATTGAAACATATAAAAATAATACCAAATATAGAAATTGAACTATATGATTGAAACACCCTAAAATAGTAACCCAGACTATATAATCGGAACAGAGGGAGTACGCACCTCCACTGGCATTCATCTATCCCAAAACAGTGAATTCAGCGTCTTCCTGCCATTTTCCCCGGAATAACAACAATTCAGTCTCACCATTCATCTATGACTCACTCATTTCCGTTTGCACTTGAACCTATTACCACTCTTCTCCTTCTGCTCACCTTTCTTCATTCCCCTCTATAATACTGTTAAGAGTCAGGATTCGGAATTCGCAGTCAATGATGGAGTTCGA
>JAPKLW010002372.1:0-31262 GCA_026898455.1 Plectranthus barbatus | reverse complement strand
AAGCAATCTAGAGTCAATGTTGTTGTTTGTTCTATCACAATATTTTGATGGTTAAGATTTTGGTTCGTTGGTGTCTTCATGATCCTTCCATTCTAAGAAAGAAAAAAGGCTTCAAAGATCAGGTCATGACCAAAAGTTTACTGTGAGGTTTAGATGCTTGTTCATACGACTGAGATCAGAGAACAGATGCACAGAAAGTAATATGAGATACAAAACTCCCAAACTGATTCGTAGAGAATAAATATCGGAATCACATTCAATTTGGTTGATGCACTACTAACGGGATAATTTTACAACTGATTCACCTTGATTAATGATTCAATTTCTTGCATCAACATTGGTATTAGACATACACAGATGATGTTGTAATTGTGATTATTAGAGACTTAAGATAGTCTCTTCCAGCTCGTCCACGCACTTTGTAGTGGATGTAGGCCAGTCAACCCAGTTCCCTTATTAAGATAAATAGTTCATAATTCAACAAAAGTTTTCAATGATGCCTGCAACTTAACTACTATAATTGATAATAGATGAATAACTAAAGATGAAGGCTGAGATCTATTCCCCGTTGATTTATCCCAGGACTGTGCTAAACGAAACCATGTAGAGTTTTTGATGCACATGCCTCAGAAAAAAAATATTGAATTGCTTACCGGCCGTAAAGGAAGTCCAATCGGACTCAAGAGACAGTCCGGAGCAGGGAGCAGTCTTTCTTTAGGATGGTGAAACTTACAAACTGCACCAAATTTGCAGTCCCCAGTCTTCATATAAAACTGGCATTCAGGCTGACCTGGTCTCTCAGGAAATACATTATCTTTTTGGAATGCATAATATCCCATGGGCACAGAGCCAGAATGAAATTCAGATGCTATGTTTCCAGAGTCTCCCTGGGGAGATGCTCCCTCGTTGTGGATGCTTCCTGCTGAAGGGGGCTGATTTTCAGAAGATAGAACTGAACCCAGTTGACCCTGAGAAAGCCATAGCATAAGAATATTCAAAATGTTTCCTGAATTAGATACTACTTGGAAGGATCATGCATGGTTTAAAAGCATCCAACCGATGAAAATTCTCCGTAGATGCATCACTTTCTCTGTTAAAAAAAAGAATAGGCTTGGTGCCGCTAATTTAATCCAGATGGACCACCTCAAGCAAGCTGTATTCTCATACATAGGCCAAGTGTGATTTAAGGTTTCTCTGTTCCTTAATCTCTATGATAAAATAACTACTATCGTGGGGCACTGAAGATGCTCTAGTCTGTATGGCTAAGGCACCAAAAAAAAAAGAGCAATGCAGTACTGGATATTTAGAAACCAATCCTCTAGAAATTATCATCAAATAAACTATAACTTCATTGTGTTTGTGTGCGATTGCTTACTGCTTATCGTCATAGTTTACTTCAAGGTGAATCCATTTAATTATAATCCCAGCACGTTTGTCCCACATTTTTCAATTAGCTATTCCATGTTAAGGGGTGAGGGGCAACCTGCAATGTTTGACGTCCAACTAGATATATCCTATCATTATATGTGGGAAGAAACAATAAGCATAAAGAAAATAACTCTTCAGAGATATTACATTGTATGTGTTCCATCCAGGAATAGATACCACTCCCTGTTGCATGACAAGTGGTGCATAACTTGAAGGACTTTGCCACCGTGGACTGGCTATAAAAGAAGTTCTTGACAACGGAAATGACAGCTGGCTGGTAGTAGGAGAGTGAATTGGAGGATATATAGCAGAACCACGTAAAGAGACCATCATATTAGATGGCTGAGGATGATGGAATTTACAAGTGCTCCCAAATTTGCACTGTCCATTTCTCATGTAATATGCACATTCCATCTCATTCTGAGAAAAATACGACAAGCAAAACTAAATCGGAAAATAGAAGCTTGAGATGCAAGTGATTTTTTACTTCAAGTATTAACTTTCAAGTTTCAACAATCTAAATAAAATGATAAAAACACCAAATTACATAAGAATGAACTCTATACTCAAAAAACATTCTCTAGTGAAGATCTCTAAAAAATTAAAAATTTTGTTTCCAGAGAATCATATTAAATAATGAGAAATCAAATGCCATGAACATCACTAAGTAATTTAGAAACAATTAACATTACACACTTCATAACTGCAATAATTATCCAATATCAATCACATGTAATTGTGCCAATTATGATAAGAAAAAATGTAAGCATAAACTTTAAATGTGGCATAAGTTGATTGAACTAACCAACTACAAGAACTAAAGCATGGAAAAATCAATGAGAGAAGGGTGAATGAGCAAACCGGTCGAAGTGGGTAGCCCAAAACATTCAAGGCAACTCTTCCAGTAATCCCAGCTTTGTCTCGAGGATGATGAAATTTGCAAGTGGCACCAAACTTGCATGTTCCAGTTTTTAAATAATACTAGAAACAAGATCAATATATTCAAATGAAAATAAGAGCATGAAAATAGCTAGAACTAATAGAGAACTTTCCTCACATGTTAAGATGGAAGAGATAAATGACAACATTCCATATTTCCGAAATATGCACTAAAAACTCCAACCTTCTGAAAGACTATGCGGCAGTTATAGAGGAAACATTCTCAGCACACCAATTTCCGAGAGAAAACTTTACTCTTGTAACTGACAAGTTGGTTCAATAGATGCTATCTAAGCAGCTTCGGTTACTTAATATCTAACATCTACTTCAACGTGTATTCATTTTAAAATGCGTGCATCGGGGGTGATGCGTTCATCACATACGCCATATCGCATCATATGTTCAGGTTCCCTGATGGTTGCTGATGCGGCCGATGCGAGTGCATAGTGGTTGCGAGGTGAGGAATGAAGGAGCCTTTTTTTTCATTTTAAATCATAATGTATAATGATTAATATGTGATTTTTTAAAATGTTTTTATGTTATTTATTATTTTGCCCAATAAGTACATACACACACACACACGCACACACATATATATTATATATAGGGACGAATCCGGTGAGAAAATCCTTAATGTGAGAAAGTGAGAAAGATGTTTGATTGTGTTTATGACATTACTTGATTGTGTTTAGGTGGTTGTTTGATTACAATGTTGCTTGATTGTGTTTTAATAGTTGCTTGTTTGCATATGAGTCATTGATTTTTTTTAGATCTAATGGACATAATTCATTCTATATATATAATACGGCACAAATTATGTTCATGATATTATACTTGGATAAATTACTGCGTATAGTCGTATACTAATATTATATTTATAATGGTAATATAAGAACATATAAATCTTATATTCTTTAAAAAAATAATTTACATAATTTATATGGTTTTAATGATTTATATGAATTTAATAATCAATAACACATATTTTTTAAAGATATCTATGTATATGATTTTAATTATTTCATTCTAAATAAATTACTACTTTATACTAGTTTTATTATATTGACTTGATATAATATGATTTTTATTAACTTGATACATATAATTTTTATTTGATATATCTGCTATTGAAATTGTAAATTTAAGTAGTAAATATAATGTACATATAATTTATACAGGTTTTTATTAAAGCGGTCGCATCACATCCTTCATGCGCTCGCATCATCGCATTCGATTTTGGGGCCTCATCGCATCACCTAGCATCTCGCTTTTTAAAACTAAGCAGTCTCTTGGGAAAATAGATAACTAAGAGAAGCATCAAAGATATGACAGTGCAAGCATTGGAATCTTTGTCCATGGAAATTCCATCAAACAGTTTCAACAAATACCCCAATGAGAGAACAAGCCTATAAACCATTCTGAGGGAACATACAGATGCAGACAATACCCTACTAGGAAAATCACTGAACTTGTGAGTTATGAATACAGATGAATTCAAACAGAAAACACAGAAAAAATAAGCTTTACCACAAAATAATCAAAAGAGCCAGTTTAAGTGACTTTAGCAGGACAGAGACTGAGAAAAAATGATGCCACATATGAAGGTAAAAGTTGTGTGATTGCATACCTGACATTCAGGTTGTCCTATCCTTTCTGGATATTCACCTTTCATCCTTGCTGTGGCAATAGCCTTTTAAATTGAGAAAAAAAATTATCAAACTAAGTGTACAGAATGAAAAATTGAGAAGTGTTAATTACAGTCTGGAGCTGTGTATTTAATCCAAAAGTAGGAAAATCGAATCTGTTCAGTTGTTGTTTTCTAGAATCTAGATACAGGTTTTCAGGGTAATCAGGTTACGAATACAATAAAATACTCGTTACAGAGTGCATTTCACACTAATATACTCAGTTAAACAAGCCAAAGATGCCAGCTCCACATTTCAAGGTCAAAATCAGTCATAAAGTAGACAAGGTAAACATAAGTCAAACATATACCAGGTATGTATTAATATAGTGTCAGAAACCAGAATTTAGTAAGGCATTTAAAGTCAAATCTGTACAACATACCAGTTTCCTGTTGGGGGGGGTGGTTAAATCGGCATGTAGGCCCAAATCTACACAGTCCTGTTCGAATATAGTATGAACAATCTGGTTCACCTTCACGCATTGGATAAGGTCCAGATTCCATTTGTTCCCTTGATCTCATGTTCATTTGCCATATAACATCTTTAAAAAAAAACAGGATGACAATAGTCAGAAACTCGTAGGGTAATAATAGCAAAAACCCTCCAGAAGCACATGACCTTTTCTTCTAAAAATGAGGCGAATAGAGGAAAACTAGGAAATCTCAGCCTTAACATGCAAATCAAATTCTCAAAATAAAAGTTCCAGAAAACTCAAATCAATGTTAAACCATTTTTATATTGGTTAAATATTGTAATCTAAGTGACGCAGAACCTTTGTATACATGCAACCTCTCGTGCGTGATTCAATAGTGCAGAAATAAAGCATTGCTGCTGGTGGAGGAATGATGAGGGGCAAAAAAAGGTACTAGAAATAGGAGTTTGCTAAAAAAGGAAGGAGAAATTCCAAGGCAAAATGAACAATTGTATTTCAATTATTTGACTCCAGGAAATCCAAAACTGCCTTGAAGTAGGGAAATATCACTAGTAATTTAGCTGAAGAATATCGAGACAATCACTACAATTTCCTAGATACAATGATCCACTAGAAAAAGTGAGCTAGGATTCAGAAGAGCTGTGAAGCCAAGACTACTGGTGCTCGAGAAATGTGCAGAGGAACATATACAAGAACGGTTATCGAAATTTACACCGATAAAATATAAACTAGCTAGCTGCTGCTTGGTAAAACAGCAGACACCGTGAATAATCAATCTAACACACGAAACAGTGATAATCAAGCATCAACCACAGCAGACCAACAAGAAAACAAAGTCAATGGTGACAAACAAGACGATCGAAACCCTCCTCCAACCACGGCGAATTCAAAATGCTACAGTAATTAACGCAATCAGCACACATAAACTAGAAAAGGGTTCAGAAATTAAGACGCAGTCGCAGGGTAAAGACAGGCAAACATATAGGTGAAGAAAGATGGAGTAGAATGAGCGCAGGAGAAGACCTTGATGATGCATGGAAGAGGAAGCGGCGGTGACCGAAGCTCGCGACATTGGAATTCACCACCCAAATCCACATGACATGACCTGCGGCCGCAGCTGGAATCGCTCAGCGATGATAAGGAACTAAGGAAGTGAGGGTGAAGTGAATAGAGGGTGAGAGAGAGGGAGGGGGGGGTGGAAGATGGTGCGGTGGCGTAAGGGCGTTCTCTCTCCTCCACAGAAAGAAAGAGAAAAATAGTGGAACCCAAAAAGAAAGAAAAAAAAATGAAAATGAGAGGGAGAGGGTAGAGAGAGAATAAAAATCAACCAACCAAACCAAACTCTCTCACTTGGGAGTATCAGCATCCATCCCCCACTCGCGACTACGGCACCCATTTCTAATCGCTACTCCCTGTAACCACCTGTTCCTGTTTCTCTACTCAGATGTCAAAACACTAAAAATGTAGAAACTTGAAACATTATAAATCAATGACAACCACGCATACATTTTGAATGCAAAAGTTGTACGACAAAACAATTTCTATCCCTCACAGTCACAAAATTGAAAAGAGATGGATATTTATTTGATATTAAAAAAAAAAGCAAATATTACATCACTTAGAATTGAGATCATATATATATTTTCTATTGCAACTGTGTATTCAATCCCTACAGTACTGTGCTGAACACAAGGCAAGAATAATACTCCCTCCGTCCCAGGACAGTCGCAACATTTTCCTTTTTGGTCCGTCCCAGAACACTTGCAACGTTTCCCTTTTTAGAAAGTTTTTATTAATTAATTATTCACTAAACCTACTCTACTCCTACCCTACTATCTCTCATATCTCATTATCTCTCCTAATCATTAACCTACAAATCTAACCCCACTAACTTCTCATCACTTTTTCTTAACCTCCGTGCCAGGTCAAACGTCTCAAGAGACCCGGGACGGAGGGAGTATATTAATATCACAACATATCAAATATCTCTCCTTGTTAGTTTTTTTTTTTTTTATTCTTATTATTTTATTTCCATGCATACATATGACAATTAACAACATCAAAATAAAATAAAAACGCACCCGTGGGCTTCATTCATAATATGGATTATTATTATTATTTTGGGGAGGGGGGTTTATATGTTGTATAGTAGTAGCAGTTTAAAAGGAAAACGGAAAGGTGGAACAAATTCTGATTCTATCCATTGGTGAAGTAATGGGTCCTTCATCCACCCACGAAAAGTGAAAATCTCTCCACTTTAAATTTGAGATAAAATGCAACGATACCAAGTGTATGTATATGTAATGTCTGTCAGCATCCCCCACACCCACACCTACACCAACACCAACACCTGACTTGACTCGACTTGTATCTACAACTACCACCAGCCACCAACACGATCACATACTCAAAGTCGAGTGGAGTAGAGTGGAGTTAAAATTACTGAACATACATCCTCAAAACTCAAAACTAATGCAAGAGGCAAGACCAACTCAAATCCGCCATTTCATTCACACTTTCCAAAACCAATTCTACTGCCACACCACATGCACCTCAATCCCCACCTATTTGTTTCCATTTATTTCAACCCTAAACCTCTCAATTTTAATTTATTTTCATTCTATTATCTCTCCTACTTTTTCTCAAAACAAAACTAATAGCGTATCTATGTAAATGTTTCCTCATTTCAATCCTATTCAAAATCTAAATTATATTTACATTTTATTTTATAAAATAAAATATTACATTATAAAAATAGCAAACTTGTAACAAAATCTAATGATGTTCTATTTTATTTTATTTATTTGATTGTTAGATAAATATGAGAAACATTAAATATTTCAGGGAAATAAAATATTTTACTAATAATTAACGATGATTATTTATTATTATGATATAATTAAACTGCATATAATAATTAGCACTAACTAACGACTCCAAATCTATATCTATCTACATATATAACATGATTAAGTGAAAGAAGTGTAAAATAAATATTCCTGACAAATTTATAAAAAAAAAAATATACATATTATGTATACTTTGATATTAAAAAATATACATAATTGTATTAAAGTTCTCAGCAGCAATTTTACATCAAACTTTGAAATTAAATACTTAAAGAAATACAAAATTATTACAGTATCTTACTATATTTCATATAAAAACGTATATCTTACTAGATTTACAATATATGATATTTTATTTTTTATAATATTAATATATAATTAACAAAATTATGTACATGTATAGTTTTTTTACTAATTCTTTTAAAATAGATTTATTTTTTATTCATCAATATATTCTATATTAGTATATGATCGTAATGTAAATTATTGCATATATTAACATCAATATATTATTATAGACAAATTCTCAGATGAGATGGTCTCATCATTTTTATTGTGAGATGAATTTAATGAAATGATGTGTTTCTTTATTGCAAATGATGTCTCACCATTTTTATTGTGAGACGAATTTAATGAAATGATGTATTTCTTTATTGCAAATGATGTATTTCTTTATTGCAAATAATGTAATTCTTAAAAATGAAATGATGTATTTAACTTATTGAAATGATGTATTAAGGTCCGTCTCACAAAAAAAAAATAGTGAGACTATTTATCAGGAGACCAACTCATTATTATATTATGTGGCACAAACCCTGTAAAAATAAGAGTTGAATTTACAAAATAATTTAAACATTTACATTATTTATAATCTATCTTATGTTCAAAAAATATTTTGTTGTGTGTAAATGCAACAAATGTTTTATTGCCGATAAACTTGGTGTAAATGAATCTAAATAAATTAAAAGTATTGATGTAAAACAGTAAAAGTATAAGGAATTGAGAAAAGATAAAGGGAAATACAGGGCGTCTACTGCGTGGAAAATAAAAAGTTCAATTTGTGATTTACCCGTAGTAGTTTATCATAATCATGCACATATGTATTTTTATATTTAAAAGCTATCAATTCCAAATTAAAAAATAGAAATTAAAAAAAAAATGAGGCAAACGGGACTATGGCTTAAGTGTATTAAAGTTCTCAGCAGTAAATTCATATAAAACTTTGAAATTTAAAAAAAACAAAGTCATTATATATTCAATATTATCTTACTAAAATTACTATTAAAAAGTTATATCTACTAGATTTACAATATATGATATCTTATTTTATTATATTAATATATATTAACAAAATTATATATGGTGTATATTTGTTTACTAATTATTTTAAAAGTATATTTTTTTTCTTCATCAATATTCTGTATTATATTTGTATATTTTATATATTATACATTCAACTAATAAACGTAATAAAAATAAAAAATATTATATCACATTAACTCTACATAAAAGTTCACTTTATTCAAAACTGTCGCATGTTAAAAAATGTTTGGTTTTGATAAACTATGTGCGAATGAAAGGGAAATTTTACAGATTGATGATCTATTACTAGTAAATAAAAGTTGAACATATTCCAGGATCTTTTGAAACTGCTAGAGTTACTACTATTTTACTTAAACACCAATTTTTGATATAATATAGGATTTTTATTTGAGAAAAATTACAAAATAATCATTATGTTTTATACACATATAAAAAATATCACTTCTTAACACATCACAAAAATACCAAAAAGTACATTTATTTGTCAAATTCTGGTTTTTCAGGTGTCATTTTTCATTAAAAAAAAATGAATTTTGAATTAAATTTTAAAATTTTTATTATTTAAGTAAGTTTTTGACCGATTCTGATTTAAAATATTTCAAAATACCCACATCATGAATACTTGAATTAAAAAAAAAATCGAATCCAATCGGTTCAGACCCGATTCAGACTCGTGTCAAAATTATATAGCACAATCATATCCAGGTCTAAATAGGTCTATATCGGTCAAAATAAAGATGCAACTCGAGCAATACTTTATTTTTAATTTCACGTGTATATGGGCAATAATATTATCTTTTTTATAATGAAATTGAATCATCAAGTATTCTTGAAATTTAGTTAGTCTATTTTTAGGAGATGGATAAATTAATTGAACCGATTGGGGGTCGGTGGCGAAAAGGACAAGACTCCTCGTGGAAGCCAGGCAGTGCATGACAATCGCAAACCCTAACCGAGCTTGATAATTCCGGGGTCGTTCCAAAATTTACGCCGAGCACAAGCTCGCCGTTAGCTAGTGCTCCCTCCCCTATCCTGCCTATAAATAGGGGTTGGGGCTCATTTATTGATACCTTTTTCCCATTACTCAATCACATTGTAAATATGTCGAATTTTATTTAGAATTATCGATTCTCCCGTAGATTCCGTCTACCATAATTTTATTTGCGCTTTCATTTATATCTTTACGAATTGTTATTTTCTTGATCCTATATTACCAATTGTTTTTCGTATTGTTATCATATAATTATTCTAAGGGCTTCATTTATCACGATAAATCGAACTTCAACATTAATAATTTATGATATTGATACAAATAAACTGTATTTTGGCATAATCCGACCTCAACACATTTTTATTTTATTTTTTAAGATTTAAATTATATTATTGCAGTGAAATATATTAATATACATTTTTTAAAAAATTATTCCATCATCATTACAATCGATTTATGGCTTAAACAAATCTCAATGCAAAAAATTGTACTTTTGGTATTTTTTTATAAGAAATAAATATTTTTATAATGTGTTTTATAAATTTGAGTATTTTAAAATATTTTCACTTTTTATTTTATTTTGTACTCCCTCCGTCCCAGTTTATTAGTCCCACTTTTTCTTTTTGTTTGCCCCATTTTTTAAAATATCAAATTTTTTTACATTCACCAATAAAATATTAATTTCATTACATTTATAAATATTGATTATTGTGTCATTTGAAGATGACACTATTAATTTGGAAGGATGGAGTAATAAAAGAGGTTGATAATGATATGTTGAATTGGATTTGTGTTAAAGCCCATTAAACTATTTTTTATAGAAGAGGCAAAAAAAAAAAAAAAACATTTTTATGGGGGCGAGATTTTATTTTTATTAATAAGAGGTAAATAAACAGTCACTTTTAATTTCTTAGAAGTTAGAATATGGTATTAAGTGATTATTTTTTGAAGTAATAACATAAAATAGTTTATTTTCTGCAAAAATAAATAAACACACGTATTTCTCTCTCGGAAACCTATCCGTCCTTGCGCGCGCGCATATATATATATGATAGATACAACACATGCACGCAATTGTTCTCTCCCCCTCCCAATTCCCAATTCCCTTCGTCTCCTTCAATTCGCCCTCCAGCAATAAACCCCCGCCACAAAGCTTGTTGATTTCATCGAAAATTCACATCATGACTGGAAAAGCCAAGCCTAAGAAGCACACGGCCAAGGAGCTTGCCTCCAAGATCGACGCCGCCACCACCAACCGAGGCGGAGGCAAGGCAGGCCTCGCCGATCGCTGCGGCGTCGAGAAGGGTGGCCATGCCAAGCTCGAGTGCCCTCTCTGCAAGGTCACCGCCCCCGATATCAAATCGATGCAGATCCACCACGACGCCCGCCATCCCAAAATACCTTTTGACGAATCCAAGCTTAATAACCTTCACTCCTCTTCATCCGCCGCCACACCCTCCTCCAAGCCTAAGCCCGGCATCCGCGGCAGCTTGAAGAAGTGATTTCTACTCCTTTTTTTTTAAAATGCAAAATCACAATCCTATTTATGTAGTTTTGGCGACTGCTGCTGCTGCTTCTTTATTCTTCTACCTAATTTAGATTATAACTGCGCATTTGCTGCTTTAATTCGTAGGCGGCTTCGTGGTATTATGATTTTGGAGTATACTGGTTTTTGTTGGTAGTATTAGCGATGATATTCATGGTATAAGTATGCCACTTTTTTTTTTTTTTTTGCTGTTCAACTTTTCTATTACGTATTCGTATATGTTGGTTCTTAATTACCATTCCCTTTTGTTTCGTTGATAAGTTGGTTGACGTTGTTATGGTATTATTTTTAGCAAGATTTAAAACTACATGTCTGTTGAAGGCTGAGTGTTTTATGCTTGCCGAAATATAGAAAACCGGCTCTTGGTGGAGCTTTGTGGCGATGTTAGGATACAATGGAGAATGAAACTCTCCGTTTACGATACTGTATTATCTTGATCAACAATGTGAGAAATCTCTGTGTTGGAAATGAGGGCTAATGTGGTGTCTGTGATAGATTATTTTTATTCTATATAAGGGTTTAATCATTGTTATATTGGCTCTAACTATTGCATTTGGAAGAGCATGAACAGACTGAGGCATTTAATCATTCTATGATGTTTCGTGTTATGGTCCCCTTTCACCAATACTCTGCAGAGTTATGTATGATAAGCCGTAGCTGAAGATTCAAATTTGAATTATAGTACATGGTTTATCGGTTAGCCTGCTCACACTTATCTAAATTCCACACATTTGTTAAACTGTGATTCATGTTCTGTCAAAAAATGATCTTGTTGCAAGTAAGTGTATGTCAGCCCTCACTTTTTTCCAATGGTGGAAGGCAATCTGTTTCAGTACTGCCCTCTGCCTCTGAATTTGTTGCAAGAAATTGAAGTGGCCCAACCAAGTTACGTGTGGAAGTATGATATCTTACATCATGCTGTATGGTCTCATGCCATACATTCTGTTGTTCCATGCATGATCTTAGTCTAGGGATAAGTTCTCAGCTGCTGCCTCTGAAAACTAAGATTCAGAGTTGTGGTTTGTAGAAATGGAATCTCACCTAGCTGTTGTAGAAATTCTGTTATTGGTCTCTGTATATGAATATGATATTTGTCTGCATCATAGTTTAATTTTGTTGTTGAGGAAACACATTATTGTTTGTATGTGCTATTAATGCTATCTGAGCATATATATGTGGGCATGGCCCCTCTTGGTGATTTTGGTGAGCCATCTGCTTTCTCAGCAAAGGGACAATTAGAGTTCAAATAGCTGATCTCATTGTGTATGAAATATGGAAAGACTGAAGAGGATCCTCTCTGCTTTGGCTCAAATCACAGCATTCCCTGCTGCTGTGCTCCATGCGGCACTGTTTTATAAAAAAATGTCAAATTTTCACTTTTTAAACGTAAGCGCCTTTCAGATTATTTTAGTAGTTGTTGAAATATTTGTTGTCCCAAACCCAATATTCATACCCATTCTGAATCTCAATTTCAAATACTCTTTTTCCTTATAACCTGTCGGTGCCTAGTGACCACTCCCCCTAGCGAGAGAAAAAAACAAGAGGGGCAGCAGCCTCTCCCTCTCTCGTCCCCGGCGCAAGCGGCAGCGTGGCGGCGGTTCTTTCTTCTCTTCCCATAAGCGAGTAGCTCAACAAAATTTATTTATAGATAAGATGTTTTGACAATTATATTCCGAGCAAAGGGACTAATATTATTTTATTAATAATGCTAACAATATTATATTTTTTATAAAAACAAATAAAAGGGACACAAAAAATTATGTTACAGACTAATATAATACAAATGGATCACGTTTAAAAGGCCAAAAAAAAAATCAACAATTTCCTCCGAAACGATGATGTATAGAGCATAGGCTAGGCATGCATGTTTCAAGAGGTGAGTTGAGTAGACCAGGCTAGGCTAGGCAAGGCAATGCATTTTCATTTTCATAGGGATGATTTGATTAATTGGATGAAAGGAGGGCGGCCGATGCCATTGCAGTTGCGGCTGGGCTGGGCTGGCCCATTTTGACGTCAACAAAAATTTCTTTATTATTCTATCCACTTATCCTTTGATTTCCACATGTCTAACCCCTATAGGTGCCAAGTTCATTAAACATTACACAGATAGATTCCTATTCTTACTGCAACACTAAAATGCCATTACTACAAAAAAAAATTATCATCACTTGACTTTAGCAATATAAAATTAGAAATAGCAGCATTAGGTATTATGATTTACTCCTGAAAGCGAAATATGGTGTGAAATGTATGTGCAAGTGTAACTAACTACCTCTCGTTGACTGGTGAATGAGTGACATGGTCAGCAATCAGCACTGAATTTGGGGTAAATGCATAAATAAATAATTATTGACTGTTTGGCGCCAGCCATCTTTGAAAACTAAAAAAATAATAATAATGTGTTTATTTATACTAAGACTAAGACGCAAACGTTACATATAAAAAAAATATTCCATCCATTCCGATTATATAGTCCAGTTGAATCTTGTACGTTTGTAAAAGGTTATGTACTATTTAAATAAACTTCCAACATTATTCTTATTTAAAACATAATTAACCGCTCATTTTCATAATATTACATTTATTCAGAGGTGTAATGATAAATTATCACATAAAAATAATATTAATATAAAAATTGGTCAATATAATTAAAACATTCTAAAATAATGAAGTGATTATATAATCGGAACGGATGGAGTATTATTATGGGTAAATTATTTGTTTGTGCATCACAAATATCTTGCGCCTAAACAGTAGACCACTGTGCGCACATATTCGTAATTCTATTCATTGAAATGAGTGGAATATTATTATAAGCACAATTCAAATTCATCTCATTCTCAACCAACTAGTCTTGCCTTCTTCCTTTGCTTGCTGCTGGCGTTGCCTATTCATTATTCAAATCCAAACACCTTCAACTAACTCTAAACCCCACCATTAAATATATGTAAACAAGGCAAAAGAAGAAGAAATCTGATTCATTGATTGCGTGGTTTTCACTTTTCACATGGTTCACGATTTTCTATAAACAAGACAAATCTTATTAGTTATTGCTATAAGTACTGTTTGTTTAATGTCCTGTTTGATTTGAGAAATCTGGAAAAGAGATACCGTGCATTGGACTTGGATGGATGGGGCCATATCATGTGTGCTGGCGGAGAACCCAATAAACCCACCACCCACCACCGCCGCCCGCCACCACCACCATTCTTTAATATCAAATAAATAATGCAATTATTATTATTTTCTTCTTTAAAGTGAACACAAATGTCGTCCTTGACTAACACCATCCCATTTCAAAAATTGTTGGCTGCTTCCCCTCCACCATCGTCTTCTTCTCCCTTCAACTCTCTCCTTTTTAAACCCATTCATCCTAGATCCCTCCGCACTTCCTTGCCCGTCTCCGCCGCTCCCCGTTTCTCCCGCCGCTTCGCCGCCGCTCCCTCAACCATGGGTGACGTCACCGCCGATTCCGCCATGGACGCTGTCCAGAGGCGCCTCATGTTTGAAGACGAGTTTGTCCTCTCTCTCTCTTGATCTTTTCATTCACGCATTGCTTGTTTTTTAGATCTATGGTTTGCTGGAGTGCTTTTGCGTTCCTATGTGGTTTTAATTATCTCGGTTCTGTTGGGTCTCATTATTCAAGCTGTTTTTTGTTTTTATGTTGAAATGAATTAATGCTGATCTCAAATGTTCTATTTCTTTTATACTTTTGATGGTGGTGCTGGTTTATGTTTAGATTTTGTTTCTGTGTCACGTTTCTTTGTGCTCATGAGCTGACGATTTCTTATTGAAACAGTAGGGATTGTTTTCATGACCATTTTTAATTTGTTTGACTACTTTGTGCAGATGTATATTGGTTGATGAGAATGATCACGTGGTTGGCCATGAATCCAAGTACAACTGTAAGTCGGCCTTTCTTCTTCATCTTCTGTAGTTCGAACATGGATAACCGAGTTGCATAGTTAGCGAGCTTTGTGCTTATTTATTTTCACTTTTTAGTGCTTTAGCTGGTAGAGACTAGAGGAACAATAGATCCTTTTGTGGTATTATGAGATTCATCGCTTTGGTTGATTGTATATCTTTCTGTGGAGCACTTGTCAGAAGGCTTACATCTGGCAATACTTGGATACCGACGGATTGAAGCTTTTAGTAGTTTTATCATATCCCCAACACATATTCCCTGATGCTGTCATGTGCTTGCGTTCATGTTTCTGGTACTGTATCATTGACCCAAAAATCTTAAATATGCAGGCCATCTGATGGAAAAGATCGAGTCTCTAAATCTGTTGCACAGAGCTTTCAGTGTCTTCCTATTTAACTCAAAATATGAGTTATTGCTTCAGGTATGTTTGGCTACATTGTGTAAAGACTATATAGAAGTTCATATTGTACTGATCTGTGTTGTTGACTTACCATTTAACCTTGATGATGAGGCTGAGGCTGAGGCTGAGGCTGCTACTTTTATATTCTTGTAATGTTAGTGTACTAGTTCCTGTTTAACTTAATCTTAATCTTCTGTATACGTGTACATCCTTATGTGAATGTGAATCCATGGGTTATCTTCTTCATTGTTATTCATGTCTGTTTATTCTTTCAGCCTCATTACCATGTTTGTTTATTCTTTCTGGTTTTTATATGCTTGTACTTGTATTATAGATTTATATTTGGTGAGTGGGAAAAAGGAAAATAACTCTTTTAAGATATACGGACTGGAACCTCTGTCTGATTTTTGGGATCACCTAATGATTGTTATATGGTTAAAGTAACTTCCTATCTCATAGACCGGTTAAAATGTTGTTGTGCAGCAACGATCCACAACTAAGGTGACATTTCCGTTGGTGTGGACAAACACCTGCTGCAGTCATCCACTGTTCCGAGATTCAGAGCTTATTGAAGAAAATGCTCTTGGTATTGTATTGTGTTGTTCTAAGTCAAGTAAACGTACCTCTTGTTTATTTATTTTTTCTGACCCAAATTATATTATAATTAAAAGGGGTGAGAAATGCTGCTCAGAGGAAGCTGTTGGATGAACTCGGCATCCCTGCTGAAGATGTGCCAGTTGACCAGTTCACTCCATTGGGGCGTATGCTGTACAAAGCACCATCAGATGGAATATGGGGAGAGCATGAATGTGAGTATTACTGTTACACATGTGTTTGTCTTATCATCCAATTGCAATGCGATTATGAAGTTTGTTTGTGTGTGATCGGGTTGTGTATCATGTTATTTTGTAGTGGATTATCTCCTATTCATTGTCCGGGATGTGAATGTGCACCCAAACCCTGACGAAGTGGCGGATGTGAAATATGTGAACCGAGAGGAGCTGAAGGAACTCCTACGGAAAGCAGATGCTGGAGAGGGAGGGTTGAAGCTATCACCATGGTTCAGATTGGTGGTAGACAACTTCTTGTTCAAGTGGTGGGATCACGTCGAGAAGGGGACTCTCAAGGAAGCAATTGACATGAAGACAATTCACAAGCTGCTGTAGGAGAAAGAAATGACAGACACCATGCATTTGTTTTTGTTATTGTTTTGTTGTGGTGCCAACTGCGAATCAATTTGCTCTTTGTGATTCTTGTTATTAGGCGGTTCAATAAATTAGAGCTGTGTTTGTGTTTGTGTTTCCATTTAAGTAAGTTGTTGTATCGAAAATAAGACATCAGCCAACCATGCATTCTTTCTAATTTCTAAAGTTGAACTCAAAACATTTCAGAAGCTTCACCAAAATATCTATCTCACTATCTGCAACCCACTCATGAAATTACAACTCAACTTAAGAGTGGTTGAGATACAACGTAACCAACAAAATATAATTAAAAAAAAAAAAAAAAAAAACTTGATCATCTTTGATCAGGCTTTTCGGTGGTGAGGAAGAGACAGACGACTGAGCAGTCATCAGCATTTGAAGCTGGAAGTGTGGACCTCCATGCTCTAACTGCCGAATCCACCACTGCACGAGCCGCGTGCGACCGTGTGGGGCAACAACTCACAATAGTCACCACCTCCTCGTTTGTGAGCACGTCCCAAATCTGCAGGAGAAAGGTACTATAAATTAAGGATGAGATGAAAACTACAGCAACAAGTACAAGTAGGTGGTGATTCTATTTCTACGTACCCCATCAGTTGCTAAAACGATGAACTCATCTTTGTCAGTGATGCGTCTATAGGAGATTTCAGGCACCGATATGAGGCCAAAGTCCTTGAGACAGAAATCGCCAAATGCACGCGCCATGGCAAGCCCCGGACTGTCATAGTCCGGAAGCCACACTCTTGCCACATCAGGTTCGTCCCCAAGGGCAAATACACGACCTCTACATTTTCGGATCCTCGCCTTTTCAGCTGAAACATAAACAAGAGATTAGGATCTGTTTAGAGTTTTCTATTCAACTCATTAAGTATTACTTATAAAGTGCTCAACATGAATATGATAACTATTCTTCTTTTCCAGCATTTTTAATATAATTCTTCTTCAAATGTGGAAAAAATAGACAACAAACACACAAAATGATTCAAGTTGCACACACCCAAGTTCAAGATTTTAGCACATACGAATTGTAAGACAAATATATGATAATATGACTTGTTGATTCTTAACACATTTCATAAGAGATCACTAGAAGACTTGTTTTTTTCTTGTTATACATTTACATATTCTATTTCTATCGTTGTTGACAGGAAATGTGGCTTACCTGGAAGGTTAGGCTTGAGATCCACCGTCAACTGTACTGAAACCAGTTCATTATTCGCGTCTCTTGTACCTAATACAGCTCTCGAGTCCCCAACGTTTCCAATTATAAGATCCTGACCCTATATATAAATAATCAAGGTATTGTTGAGTGCATCACTGATATTAACACGTACCACCAAAGACCAGTTGAAAAGCTAACCATTACCTGTTTGACCAGGGTCACTGCTGTAGTTCCACTGCAGATGCAGTCCAGATTTGAGTTCATGCTTAACTCTTTGTCCATTAATTTAAAATCCTTGAGGAAAGAATCTTTCAAATTCTGAAAGGCCTCAAATTGGTTTCTTCTCCTGGTAGCATCCTCCCTAAGATAATCATCATCTTTAATATCAATTTCCCAGTGTGCACTCAGCTTCAGAGGGAGAGAATCTCTGACCCGTTTGGAAACCAAATGACCATAAGGCCCATGCCCGTCAAACACCCCACACATGACCGTGTCTCTTCTCGAACCAAATTTCTGCATTACAATGAATCAGAAAAATAAACAACACAGCTATTCTCTTCACTTTGCATTTGTAATGCTACCATCTGGTTCTATAATGTTCAAGTCAATGGGCAAAAATCAAATGCTATCTAAGGATGTTGCTTATAATTAACTAACTCATATGATTAAAAATATTTCGAAAAAAAGAAATTACAAAATTTAGGTCCAATGTAGTGGGGAAGATGAGTTTGAGAAAGGTGGGGTTGTGAAGATTTAAGCATGAGTTTTTATCATTAAAGACAAAGCCAACCAAAAGAGTTGAATACTATCTAGATTCTAGACATCAGATCAAATGTGACCAGATCAATATCATAAAATAAAATGAATCCAGAGATCCTTAGCAGCTAATAACATACTGGAAAACCCATTATTCAAGAATCATATATGACCCGCATGAGAGAAGTGCTAACCTCCCAAACAATCATGGCATCTTGATTGACCCCTTTCTTGCCTTGTTGCGAAAAGAGTGAAGCAATCTCACTCGAGCCATTCAAGAAGAGCCGGTTAGGAATCCTGTGCAATGTATACTCCCTGCGATCAGATGGTAAATGCTGAGGCAATGCCCTCCACTTCTTAACCCCCATGGGAGAACTGGGCACTTGTCTCCCGCTTTCACAAGAAAAGCAGGATCCCATCCTGATAATATTCACTCCAACCACACACTCCTTTACGATCCAAACAGAACCTTCCAGATTCAACTGCTCAAAAAATAATTTCACTTCTAGAAATTAGTATAGGCTCAACCCACACAATTTTCAGTATATAAATTGTCCACAAACAAACAACATATACAGGAAACGACGATCACGGCTGCATAGGCTAAAAGCTTATCCCTTTAATATACAAATAATGATATTTGCTAAAAGCTAAAACGGATGAAGCGCAACATAAATTATCAAGAGCAGATCTTTGAAAATTAAATTTAAAAAAAAAAAAAAAAAGTATTTTGTCCTTTTACACAATCCCCATATCACAAAACATACAGATTAAAATATAAAAAAAGAAAATTGAATCAAGGACTCCATACAAGTACTCAGGCAGGCGTAGCATTCACTCGGCGTAGCCTTGAAACTGAATCCCACTATCGATGAACTAAAAGGTAGAATCCAGTTGATGACTCCAACAATATATATAACAATAATAATAATAATCAGCTCCACACCACAAAACCAGCATTGGCTAAGATCAGCGGGATAAACGGAGGATTATCGCTGGGACATGGATAAGTATGAGATCAGATAAACGGATTCAAACAAACGGAGAGATAAACGGATATATCAACAACCAGAATTGTGGGTTTTGGAATCCTAAAAAACCGCCTTCATAGCTTTTAACAAGTAGTTAGTGTGTGTGAGAGAGAACACTCAACCAAAATTTGAGATTTGATATGTTTCTATCTATCTATACATACTAATCCAAAATTTAACTTCATTATAGGATAGGATTACACTACAATTCCACTCATAAGACGTCACGTAAAAGGAGATCTTATTTATTAAATCAAAATTCGTTTCTTATTTTATTAATTAATTAAATATAATATGGAAAAGAAAGATCTTCAACTTTACACATACATACTAAATAATTATGACTTTTCATGCATCATCATCTGTTTTTTTATATAATTAAAGATTCGGAAGATTAATTACTAATTAAATTTCCACCGATTAGCTTGTTGTTGGTTAATGTCTAGTGAATTATTTATATATCGACAAAAATATTTAGACTAATAATTAATGTTAAATATATGTAGATATCCGACATGAATAAATTAGAACTTACGATTTCCTAGCAAAACATAAACAATCTTGATTTATTCAGCACCACAACTCAACTACAAAAAGTATTTACGTGTTGAATTAATCAGATGTAAAATTCTGTTGGGTAGAAATTAAAACCATAAGCTTTGTGTGACAATGTAACTATTGAAAGAAATAAAAAACTTATTCACTCTCCAAAAGGTGGCGCCACTTTTCCCTTTACAAATCTTATTATCTAATAATAATAAGATATAATCTGGATTGTTTTTAGGATAATTCTAAATAAAGTTCTAGAATTATACTTTATAGACCAAAATCAGTTAAAATATAAATATATTTTCTCATGACTAATTTGTTTTTATAGCCAGTTATTTAAACAAATCTAAAACAAAATACAACCCCACATTCTCATTCAGCTTATTCAAAACTACTTTTTCTAAAAATAATTGTTATACGAAAATTTAGGGATGTATCCAGTTTTTTGTTATGCCAAATTAGACATCAAATCTGCTAAATTTGAGAGCACTTTTTTTTTTTAATAAAAAAAAAACATAGAAGTTTCACCATCTTGAACGATGATAGGGATATTTGAGATATATTTTGAAATTATTGCTAAAAAATGATTTTTTTTTTTTGGCTGCATTTTGATACGATAAAATTTAAAATAATTAGGGTTATAAGGATAAAATAATCCTAAAATATTATATTTATATTTTAATTTATTTCGAAAGTTGTAAAGAGCAATTTTAGGGTTAGGTGTAGAATCACCCTTGTTTTTATTTTCAGTATATTATATAATAACCTTATTAATATATAAATTTCAGGAGGGGGTGAATTATGTGTTAAATAAGAATAAATTTACATCATTTTTTTACAAAAATCAATGGTTTAAATTTTTTTCAAGATTTAATATTTAATTACTTTATAAAATATGCTTAATTTTTTAGTATAATTTATAACTTTTAAATTATCAATTGATATTTTAATAACAACTGTTAATATTATCAATTTAATATTTAAGATTTATTTATATTTAAGATGGCATCCCAATCTTTAGTATATATCTATCAATTGTATGTGTTTCGACTTTCGCGTACCATTCTTCTTGCCTAATTACAAGATAGCATCAAATTTGATGGCCGCACTTTTAAATTCGTGACTTTATATTCTATTACTATATTCGTAACTTATATAAAATTATAACATTTAAAATTTTAAGATAAATTTTAAATTATAGTTAATTATTTAAATTTGAATAAAGAAAGATTTTAAAAAATTGAAAATTAAAGAGCTTTAATTATATGATATATTGTTTTTTCGTTTTTTAAAAGTTGAGATATAATTTAAATATAGGTTGATTAGGCTGCAATACATTTAGTTGATTTTTTCCATTATAGATATGATGCACTAATTTAAAGTTTAAACTATGGATGCATAAATATTATAATGAATAATTTTTTTAAGTTTTAGAAAACAAGTTTGTATTATATATTTAATTATTAAAAATAAAGAATGTAGAGAATAACTTTACTCTAATCCAAAATTTGTGTATCCCAATTAAAATATTGTTTTTTTGAATGAACTAATTAAAATTGAAAAATGAAAACAAAATAAAGCCAACGTAGGTCTCTGCATAATTTAGCTATAGGAAAGCCCCACTGGTCGACGGCGATCAACGTAGTATCGATTGAATCGCCATGGCCCCCAGAAATCCATGTTTACTATATTCGTTTCTCATTCTGAATCTCTTCCTTCTGCTCGCCCCGACGTCGTCCGCTTTCCAATCCGATGAGCTTCTCGTCGACGACGACGAATTCGGCCTCGAGGGCGGCCGTTCACCCGATCCGCCGGCCGCTACCCGCCCCGTCACGCCGCCCCGCAAGCGTTCTGTGGAATCGGATCCGGACTCAAAGATCCATTTCCCGCTGGAGCACGCATTTGGTGACTCGAATTTCTCGTCCGCCGGGACTTTCTCAGCTCGTTTGAAGATTTCTCCCAATGGCGGCCAGGTTTAGAACCTTGTGTTTCGAGACTTTTTACTTCACTGATTTTATTACGGCGGATTTATTTTGATTTGAGAGAGTAAAACTATGTTTGAATTATTTGACAAAATCCATTGGGATCGATAATTCTGTGTTTCGGGTCGGTCCTTGAGATAGTAGAGCATTGAACCCTACTTGTTATTATTACTTAATTGAACCTTGCTAACGATATATGGTTAACTGCAGACGCTAACGAAGCTTCGGTTCTCAAGGAACGCCTTAAGTCAGGCAGAGAAGGATGATTTCATCGTAATACGTTTTGCAATTTATGGCCTTCGTGAGCTTTTTACTTGAGGTTTTTTCGTATCGGCTAAATGGTTGTGGCATTTGTATATATACAGAAACTTTTAGAAGGAGACTACTTCTATAGAATAAGACTGCCGTCTAACTTGCTAAACCAGCCAGGGAGAGAGTACGTCATATCATCTGTGAAGGCGGTGAGTTAAACTTGCATGCTGAAAGTGTGTAGTTCATATTACATTAATATTTATTTCTGAATGCTTGTTGAGCTGCAGAAGATTGTCTGCCTATCAATAAACCATGAAATACAGGTCTGTTGAGTTATTGTATCTGTATGATTTTTTGGCAGAAGAGTATCCATAGTTAGCGAGGTTTACTAATGCTTCTATAATAGGGTGTTTTTGCGGGATATTCTGTATCACCGCATGGTGTAACTATCGGATTGATTACACAGAGTAGTACTTGGGAGGGTGAACCCTTGGGAAATCCTTGTGTAAATACATTTAGAAAAACTCTTGGGTTGATTATATTCCTCTGCTGTGATTAGTTCAATTTATGCTTGTATGATTCATTGCTTGTTTTCATACAGCTACTGTGGAAGTGTGTAAGAACTGTTGTAACTAATTATTAAGTTTTCTTTCAGAGATGTCTTTCACAACGGGAAGCATTGGACGAACATTTTGTCATAAACATGGTAATAATTCCCTAATGATGAATATTTTTGTTAAACAACTGTAATTGGATATAGACTGTGGTTTCCTATTACTATCATATATGATGCTGCTTATATGTATGGACTGACTTATTCTCAAAAATAATTTTGTTTCTTCTATATGGACCCATTGAAAAGATTGAATGATGAAAGAGAGTAGTGATCAAAGGTTAGAACACATCCACTAGTAATATCAGGACTTCCAATCATTGTTTGCCTCGAAATAATGTCTTATCCTTGCAGAACTAAATAGGTTCATATTTGATTAAGACCAAAAATATGATAATTCCTGGTTATTCGAACCACATCACTCGGAATGCTTTATCTGAGATTTTCTTAAATTAAGACCATAAGATGATCATTCCTTGTTTACTTTGGATACTGGAGTAGCTAATTTTTTGATATATTATCCACTTTTGACTTTTAATGACCAACTCTCTCATTTTTCTGATATATTATCCACATATTTTCTTATTGTTGTGTTGTTTGTGATTCCTACGATTGCAGGACGGTGTAGATGTCTTGGGTGTTAATTATGGTCCACCAGGAGCGTGCCTGTATCCCCGCGTCCAAAAATCTGTAATCTTTACCTGATATGCCATTTAAATTGTTATTCTCATTCTATTGCACAGCATAGTGGTTATTTCTAGTGGTTTTGTTGTGACTTCTCAAGATTGTCCTTCCTCTTTCTTTTTCAGCCTTTGAAGTGGTCTTTCAACTCACATACGCTTTTGAAGTATAGTAGTGAGGCTCTTAGGTAAAGATCCTTTGTGGTAGTATTTGTGATCTCTGGTTTGCTTGTAATGTTGATGTTGATTTATTAATTTCTTCAGCCTTCATTCTTTAGTTCTTCCTTGATCGCCACGCTTTTGATTTGATGGCCTTATGTTATTTTGATGCAGAACTCCAGTATTTACAGAAGCAGTTGTTGGTGAGAATGGAGAAGGTGAAGAAGTGAAGCCTCCAGAGAGGTCCTTCTGGGCTAAATATGTAAGAACCAATGCTAGATCATCTTCTCCGTGGAATTGATTTTGTCTTGCTTTCTTCAAAGATGTTAAACAAACTGTATAAATAGATTTCGTGATTGTCTTTGTGTATGCAGTGGATGTACTTGATCCCACTTGGGCTCATTCTCATGAATGCCATGACTCAGGCCATGAACATGGCCGAGGAACAGGCTACCGGGCAACCAGGTTCACAACAAGCAATTTCAGGACGTGGTCAGCCTACTGCTGTGCGAAGAAGATAACTAATTTCAGCAGATGGCATGGCTTCCATCTTTCTCTCTGGATTTGGGTGGGAGGGTTATTTGAGGTTTTGAGTGGAGGATGTTTATGCAAGAATCAGGAACTGAAGCTTATCTCCTTGGGAGCAGTTTGGATAATGCCGAATCTTTGACGCTTACTCTATTCTCATGTACTTGTACTAAATTGTAGTTGTAGTTTCAATCAACAAAAAAACTGTGATTAGTATTCAAAGTACTGTTGATCCCTTTTTATGTTATTTATTTATCACTTCTTCAGACATATATAATGGTTCCATATAGTAATTGTTCTATTAATACGCATTTAACAATCTTTGCTCTCTAAACACAATTGAAATTAAGTTTAAGGATCACAAAAAACAAAAAAGAATAATAAGTGCCATTTTAGAACGAATACTTTATTTTTAAATAATTAATATTTTTAATCTCAAACTTGTTGCTATTAATTTAATAATTGAGATTTATTTTTATTTAATATAAATAAATACTACCTCCGTCCCACTCTATTAGTTCCATTTGTCTTTTTGGTCTGTCCCACTCTATTAGTCTCATTTCCTAAAATGGCATGGGACTAATAGCGCAGGACGGAGGTAGTATAAAATATGTGAAAACAAATTTGATGAGAAAAATAGAGTTTTAATTTTTGTGGGGAAACATATCTATATATGTTTTATTTATAGAGAAAAAATAAATATAAAATTTGATATAATTAACTCAATTATTAATTATTTTAGTCGAGATATAAAATTAGACCTAATTCCCCCTTCAACAACGAAAATGAACTCTCACTCTGCTCCAACTGCACGATGTTAATGGCGGAAACCAATCAGAAACCACCTCCATCCAATGAATGGCAAAACTCCTCCGTTTCAGATATCTACTCCTCTCTCACCCCGCTAAGCAACTCTCCGTTTCATCCCTCTCTTCTCATTCACAAACCAACGCATTTCAGTGCAACAATAATTTATCTGCCATCATCACCAACAAAGCCCTTTATTTGCTCCAAACCTGTAAAACCTCAATCCAGCTGTCTCAAATCCAATCCCACTTGATAACTTCGGGGCTTTTCCGCGACCCCTCTTTTGCTGGCCGCCTTTTGAAGCTGTCGTCGAATTTGATCGACGATTTGTGCTCTACGCTGTTGATATTCAAGCATATCGACTATCCCGACGCCTTCTGTGTCAACACTGTCATCAAGAAATATTCTTGCAGCAACTATCATGCAGAAACCATGGTTTTCTACGCCGAGATGCTGAGAGGCGGTGATTTCAAGCCTAACGGGTTTACTTTCCCGCCATTGATCAGTGCTTGCGCTAAATCTGGTTGTTTGAGCTCGGGCCAGATGTGCCATGGGCAGGCCGTGAAGTTTGGGGTGAGCTCTGTTTTGCCGGTGCAGAACTCTTTGATTCATTTGTACGCGTGTTGTGGGCTCACGGATGTTGCACATAATGTGTTTGTCGAAATGTTTGTTAGAGACATGGTTACATGGAATACGATGATTGATGGTTTTGCCAAGATTGGAGAAATGGAATCAGCGCATAAGCTGTTCGATGCAATGCCGGAGAGGAGTGTGGTCTCATGGAATGTTATGATGACTGGGTATTTGAATTTCCGGAATCCGGGGAATGCGTTGAAGCTGTTTAGAGAAATGGTGTTGCAATCGTTTGATGGTAATGACACCACCATGGTGCAAGTGATTACTGCTTGTGGGAGGTCTCATAGACTGAAGGAAGGAAGATCCGTTCATGGGTTTCTGGTGAAGTCGTTGTGGAGTTTGAGTTTGATTATAGATACTGCTCTGATAGACATGTATAGCAAATGTGGTAGAGCGGATATAGCTCAGTTGATTTTTGATGGGATGCCGAGGAAGAATTCTGTTTCATGGAATGCAATGATTTTAGGACACTGCATTCATGGGAATCCAGCGGAGGGGCTTGGTTTATACGCAGAGATGAAGGATAGAATGAGGCGAAACAATGATATGCCAGATGAAGTCACGTTCATTGGGGTTCTATGTGCTTGCAGCCGCCTGGGATTGTTAGAAGATGGGAGGAATCACTTTGAGGAGATGACGGATGTTTTTGGCATAAAACCGAATTTCGGTCACTACTGGTGCTTGTCGAATCTCATGGCTAATGCAGGTGAAATGGAGGAGGCAATGAGTATGTTGAAAGAGATTCCAAGTGTATGGGCGGGAGTGTTGGGTATGTGTCGTTTTGAAGGGGATGTGATGTTGGGAGAAGAAATAGCCAAGGAGTTGATTGAGCAAGATCCTCACAACTTTTCCCATTACAACTTGCTTGCAAATGTTTATGCTGCTGCAGGGAAGTGGGAAGAAGTTGGTATGACAAAGATAGTTATGAAGGAGAAGGGGATTAGACGAGTGCCTAGTTGCAGTCTCGAGGAGTTGAGAGATATTGTATGCAATGGTTGATGCTACTGCTTGTTTCATCTTTCCGCATTTTCATTTTATTATCAACCTTTACTTTACTTTTTCATTGCTTTGATGTATAATCATTTATTTATAAAATAAAAAATCAAACATCCACCACCAACTACTACGTTGGACAAAATTCTCATCTTTGTTCTAACTTATATACCTAGAGATATTGAAGGCTTGGATTCAGTTACACCGAGAGTTTTGAGCATAGCCTTACATGCTAGTCTGCCAGCCAGCTTCCGATCTGCAGCAGAGCATGTTTCTATGTGCACAACCCCGTGAGCTTCGACCTCCACCGTCGCGTAAACCAACCCGTTCTCCCTACTAATCACAGTCTTTCTAAGAATGTACTTCTCTTTCTGGCATAGCTGACTCAATTCTCGTTTTGGGTGGATCCTCAAGGTCTCCAGTGTCACCAATGGCTCCAACAGAGGCTTCATGCTCCGGAAAACTGTCTCCTTGTCGTATCCCGAGTCCACAAAAATGGCGCCTGCTATAGATTCTATTACATCTCCTAGCACCTGCAACATTACTATTATCATTAATAATAATCCACAAGAATATGTAATGTATGTATGAATATACCTTTGGAAGAGTGGTCTCTGACTCCCAACCAAAAGTCTGGACCGACTGGAGTTGATCGGAGTTGTATACCTCAATAGTCTGGGATATATGACCGTGAAGATCGGGGGAAAGATGAAGTATGTGTCTGTGCAATCCGGCCTTAATGGCAGATAGGCCATAGCAATCATTGTTCACTGAAGCCGATCTTAAATCGGTGAGCAGCCCGGGAGACAGCCCCGGATATCTGTGATACAGATGCACCGTGATCACGTAATCCAGCACTGCATCCCCCAGAAACTCCAGCCTCTGCATTTCCACAACCACCAATTTCTCATTACTCAACCCCACTCTAATTCTAATCGATCAATACGCGTACCTGATAGCATGTCGGGATTTCAGGCCGCATATAAGAACCATGAGTTAACGCCTCAACCAGCAGGGATGCATCTCGAAACTTGTATCTGAGAAGGGCCTCAAGATTTCCAATGTTGACATGCCTCTCCGGGTTGGCAACAATATTCCTCGTGTAAGGCACGGTAGCAAAGTTGATATCGATGCCAAGCCACACCATGAAGGATAAGGCTGCCATCTCACCTGCTGCGCTTAGGAACGCACCGATTAATGCTTCCACAACATCTGCTACAGTTTTACTTTTTATGTGCCTGCTCCCCCCGGAGTAGACTTTTCTAGATGAACATGTTTCGTGTTCTTCTAGAACAGTCTCACTGCACTCCATGCCCGGTATTATCCAAGTTTTGAGATCAAAAGGCTCATTTCGGATGAAGCCCTGAAATATAATACAAGTCAACTCAGTAAATAGACCACACTCCCACCAAATTAAATAACACTAACATGTCATCAGATTTTGAACTATGATCAAAATTTCCATCTTTATTACCGGAATCTTGCGGGCACATCCAAGCCTGCATAATGCATTGTTAGATATTATGCGCTGTCTTCTGAGACTGAGGATTCCCTCATGCCGACTTTGATGTGTTTTGAATAGTTGCTGCGTTGCAGCATATTTCAGAAAAGAATCACCAAGAGTTTCTAGAGATTCTAAATGAAGTTCCTCTTGGCATTTCTTGGTTGTAATAGCCTCCAGCACCTGATAAAAAGTAAAAAATTACATAAAATTGTTTGCAACATATAAATTTTTGTTGGATAAAAGTAAAAGAAAGAGGAATACACAGCATCTTCATACAGAATATATCAGGCAAAATAGAAAGAGGAATGCACACCTTTATTGCTGGAATAACAACATTTTGCGTGCAGTGACCCATAGGAATACTTTTCAAATTTGCAGCTGTAAGCAGTGACTCAATCCGATGCATGATAGATGGAAGAAACGAGAAGGAATAAAATGTAGAGATAGATATAGGTGACATGATGATCAAGCAAAGCTCGGGTGGCAATTCGCAAGAGCTACTTGATTCTGCGCCACAATGAGAAGAGTTAGTAAAAGAGGACACCATTTGTCAATCACAAAATCAATTAGAACGAAGAAAAAAAATACCTTTTTTGTTTGGAGTTCGGCGTCGCTGTAGGTAGTTATGCACAGTGAAGAGTTGTTTTCCCTTGAGAAAACTTTCTTGTTCATAGAGCAAACTGATCCCATGTCTGCAAGAAGTATTTTGTTAAACCTAATATAGCTTCATCTCATCGAGTGAAAACGAGTAACAAAGTAAAACACAAACCTCTTCTGATAATATTCCTTGTATGTTATCGATTCTCCATCTCGGGGAGCAAAATATGTATTTGCCCGAATGGCATCCAAGGTGCCTAATGTGCTATACAGGGCACCATTATGAGGTGTGCGTACTAGGGAATTCTCTAACACGCATCGACACACCAAGCCACTCTTCGTGTGGAAGCGTTGGCCATTGCCTCCACTTGCGGAACATTTGGAATGGTCAACCAAGGAAACATTTTTTTCGTAATGAATAGCATGAATACTTCTCCAATCAATAGATACATTAGGACGAGAGCCTAGAGCAGGGAGGAGCAGATAATCGAACACAACTGAACCATTTATTCTAGAGAGTTGGTTGTCTTCAAACGGCTTATCCAAGTTCCGTTTAAGAAGATGATTGAAAAGCTTAACTTGGAATTGCTGACACAACACAACCTGCAAGAAACATTTTATTATAGAAATCATATGTCAACTGCTAAACTGTATGCATGATATAATCCTAAAAAATCTAGGTTTACCTTCTCGGGAGACAATTCAACTTCTCCGACAAGCTTCAAATGAACAATCAGCTTTCCCCTATCGGCATCCAGGTCAAAGTTGAACTCTCCAAAATCTCTATCTAGCTTTTCATGAACAGCCAGCACTATGTTCTGAGGCTTCACATCATATTCAAAGTTTGGTTGAAGCTCAAT
Organism: Plectranthus barbatus; assembly: GCA_026898455.1. Taxonomy (NCBI): domain Eukaryota; kingdom Viridiplantae; phylum Streptophyta; class Magnoliopsida; order Lamiales; family Lamiaceae; genus Plectranthus; species Plectranthus barbatus. The sequence goes on along the minus strand of JAPKLW010002372.1, from coordinate 1,429 downwards.
CAAATAGCACTGATACTTCTTTATGTCAGCATTGTCACAAGAGCCAATCAATTCTTGCGGAAAATATTTTGCTTGTTCATCTAAATACCGTTCAAACGCTGCACATTAAGTTTCAATCATTAAAAGTGTAAAAGTGAGGGTGTCTACTACCTGCTGTAGTCATCAAATTCATGGCATAACAAAAGAAACTTAAAATCTAATCCAACTTGAGGATTTTGAAAGTACCAGTTTCTTGAGGCTCCGCCTCTTCCTCCACCATATCTGGGACTAGGTGGTCTGTCAGAGCATGAATTCGATGAAGTTCTTTGCAAGCTTCAAGGCATGCAAGTTGCTTTAAAATTTTTGGGTTCCCAGATACTGTAATTGTTCGAATTGGGCAACCGTGGGGGAGGGTAAGTGTACAACTTCCCAGGACTTTATCAATATTGCAGATTGGATAAGGCTTAAAGTACCTGTAAATTGACAACAAGAAAGGAAGAAAAAAGCCAAAGTTTAAATTGTTTCTCCCAATTGTAAATAGTTAAACCACTACATCAAATCTTTGAAAGGAATTTATTTATCCATAAACTCAATGATTTAGAAAATTGATAAATGCAATTGGAATTGGCAAGAGCTGACCTGTCTGAAGGCAGCCGTGAACAATAGAAGTGAAGCAATGACACACTAGAACCCAAAGTAATAATTGCTCCTGTGCTTTCAACTTTATACCATGGCTCGCCATGCATTTCTGTATCTAGTGGTTCGCACGGAAGATCAGCATGGCTTATAACCTCCTGACGCATCATATTTCCACTAGCTATGTAGTTTTTCACACGAGCAATGCCCAAGTTATCATCACTGTAGCATGCAGCAAATTCATCATTTATAGAATATAAGCACCTACCCACTATTTTAACATTATAAACTTTCCAATCATTCATTAAACTTTTGAGACCCTAAAAAAAAAAAAGATAAATCATGATTGTATTTCACTCAATCCCCTACAACCAGATAGCCAAGGTTGGAGTACTCTGGAAAAGTATACTTAATAATTTCAATTTATATAAGGGAAGACGGAATAAGAGGAATCAAACAGCAATAAGGATATTATCTTTTTCGAATATTCTTCCAAGGAACAGCTAATTACCTTTTCACCATTAGCACAAAATCTGAGTTCTGCATACGAGCACGGCCACGGGATTGGATAAAACTGCATATGGTTGCAGAGGGGTCAAATCTAATCACAAGGTTACAGCTCTGGACATCTAAACCCTCTTCAAGCATAGAGGTTGCAATGATTATATTCACCTGAAATAAAATCATGCCCAAGGATAGCATCATACTCAAGATGCCAATACAAAACTAAAAGCCAATATGGCCAATGAAATTCTAAATTGCAATGCCAAATCACAAGCAAAAGTCCAAATCATACATTTCCCATGCGGAAATC
>JAPKLW010002371.1:58780-92402 GCA_026898455.1 Plectranthus barbatus | reverse complement strand
TGGGTAAATGAAATGCAGGAGGAACTGAATGAGTTCGCTCGCAACAATGTGTGGTATCTTGTAGACAGACCCACACATCAGTCTGTATTTGGTACCAAGTGGGTCTTTAAGAATAAAAGAGATGAGATCGGTACCATTGTTCGAAATAAGGCAAAGTTGATTGCAAAAGGTTACGCTAAATGTGAAGGGATAGACTTCGATGAGACATTTGCACCAGTAGCCACACTGGAAGCGATTCGACCGTCATCTTTCGGCAGAGGAGCGTGCTGATCTTTAGGAAGTTGGCCTGAGTACCCGTGCAGCCCCAGCAAACCTCGGTTATGGATTGGCAGCGACAGATGATGTCGATGATGCAGAGGACCGCTGAAAATGTTGACTCTTTGTCTTTGCAGGGTATGGATGTGCGGATGATCGCTCTACATGGTGATTTTTCTGCCTTCCAGGGGGGTTACATTGCTGATTAGGCATCCATTGCCTCTCGTTTTGATTGCCTCAACCGGAGGATGGATGAGGTTCAGGAGGATGTCCGTGAGCTGCAGCGCCGTGTTCCCATTCCGTACCAGTCGCGCAGAGCCCGCCAGCAGCAGCAGGATGAGGAGGAGTGATGACGCACCACCTACCTTTTTGACAAACTTAGTCTAACTTGACTAGGTTTGGGGGGAAGTGCTAGTAGTCAGTGCATCAGTACATTCTCCTCCTCTATCTCTTTATCTTTACATTGCTTTCTAGATTAGTTTGAATTAATTTGAATGATTTCATCTTCGATATGGTTGTATTATGATATTTGATCTACCCTTGGATTTGGATGATTTGGATATGGATTGAATGTTTGGTTTTTAATGAAGATTCAGTTGGAAGATCACCAAGCTCGAGCCTCTCTATATCATCAAGGTCCTTGAAGCATATCTCCGTTTCGACAGCTTTCTGAGCAGCTGCTATCTCCTCAGGGGTGAGAGCGATAGCATGTTCTAACTTCTGAAAAGCCAAATTGGCTGGATGGGGCTTCTCTGGAGATGTAGGAATTTTGGTGTCAACATTAGATTAGCCCCTCAGCATGATCGGGCGAGAGAGGTTAACAGGAGCAGCCGTCTTCTTTGTCACCGAAATGAAGTCGGTGGGAAGAAGTGTCTCTCCCCTGTCGAGCTTCTTCTTGTGGAAGAACATCTCGATGAACTTGCTTGTTTTCAATCCAAAATTCACATTGGATGAGAAAATCCCCTCCTTGATTTTTAGATTCTTCTTTGCATGCTCCAACCAGCGATCAAAGAAGAATTCAGTCCAATTGCCTTCAATCCTATCAACTAGTGTCATCATAACTGCATACTTCTTAGCAGACAACTCAGGGTACGAACCCGCGTTGCACTGAAACATTTTTATCACTAGCTCAGCAAGGAGCTTGAATTTATCTTCGAATTAGTTGATCGGCGTGGCTGGCTTCCACGTGATCAGCTTTCCTTTCTGATCTTTGGTCAACTCTGGTTTCTTCCAGGATTTCCACCTTTTCTCCATCTCATCATGATCTGTGACCTTTTTGGTAGCGATGCGCTCGCCGGTGTTGGGAAGGCCAAACTTATCAGCAAGAATGGCAGCATTCACCTCCAGAATTGTGCCAAACACCGAGGTATTGAAGGACTTCTGATTGTCCTCAGCCACAACATCTCGGGCGTAGAACTCAGAAACCATATGAGGGTGGAACCTCAATGGTTCTGCTGACAAATATTGAACTACTCCTGCCTTGGCTAGGGTTTCCATTATACATTCTGGAAAATGAAGAGCAGCAAGAGGGGTGTAGAGGATGCGATCCTTCATGATTTGCGCAACACGCCTCTGAGCATTTGATAATCATGACTGCTCCTTCTTTTTCACCAGAGTAACGAGTTGAGCATACGGGATTCCTAGCGTAGGCAGCCTATCACAACTTCATAGTTCTTCAAATGGATGTGAAGAGTGCCTTCCTCAAAGGAGAATTAAAGGAAGAAGTCTACGTCGAACTACCCCCGAGTTTCGAGCAAGGAAACAAAGTCTACAAGTTAAGGAAAGCCTTACACAGACTAAAGCAAGCACTATGAGCATGGTATGAAACTCTCTTGCAGTTTCTGCTCAAAAGTAGTTTTGAGAAGTGTGCAATAGATCGAACTCTATTCAAGATAAGGGATGGAGAGGACATCCTACAAGTTCAGATCTATGTAGACGACATCATCTTCGGAAGCAAAAATACCAAGTTATGTGAGAAGTTTGCCCAGCTGATGCAGAACAAGTTTCAAATTAGCATGATGGGAAAAATGACATATTTTCTTGGTTTGCAAGTTAATCAGTCTGACGAAGGGATTTTCATCAGTCAGAAGAAGTATACTCAAGATCTGATCAACAAGTTTTGTCCAGAGAAGACAAAATCTCTAAGGATTCCTATGAGCACCAGTTCTCAAATTACTCTAGATGAAGAAGGAAAACCTATCAACCCGACAACTTATAGAGGAATAATTGGATCCTTACTATATCAAACTGCCAACCGACCAGATATATCTTATGCCGTGGGAGTATGTGCGAGGTTTTAGGCAAACCCAAAGAAATCGCATATGGATGCAGCAAAGAGAATTGTCAGATATCTCAAGAGTACAGAGTCTCCAAGTATCTAGTATCCTAAAACTGATGGAATCTTGTTAAATGGATTCTCTAACTCAGATTTTGGAGGCTGCAAAATCGACAGAAAGAGCATGAGTGGAACCTGTCTGTTTTTAGGACATAAACTGATTAGTTGGTTCAGCAAGAAACCGCATTCGGTGGCTACATCAACCACAAAGGCAGAATATGTAGCAGCAGCCAACTACTGTGCTCAAGTGCTATGAATAAAGCAACAACTTAAAGATTATGGAATAGATATAGGATGTGTTCCTATCTACTATGATAGCAATAGTGCAGTCTCTATTTCAAAGAATATAGTTCTATATTCGAGGATGAAGCACATTGATATTCGTCTACATTTCATTCGAGATCACATTGAAAGGAGGATGTCTCGGTGGAATACATTAGAACTGATGATCAGTTAGCGGATATCTTTACCAAACCGCTACCTGAGGCTCGATTCAAAGAGCTATGCATCAAGCTAGGTCTTCTTGAGTTTGATGACGTCTCCAGAGAAGGAGACAATAAGTGATCATTACAACAACTGGTTAATTGCACTTGATTATTATTGAAATTAAGTCAATTACAGATTATAATATGATTGAGGCTATGGAAGACATCAAAAGAGAATAAGAGTTCATTCATTCATAAAAGATGAATACGGAAGATCAGCATTCTATTATATTCTGCACAACAAATACTATTGAAACATGAGTTTGTATCATGCAATCAAGGAACATCTTGAAAAAAATAACATAGAAATCATAGAACAAGACTTTGACACTGTAACAGTTTCTTCAAGGATGGAGATGATGTGAGGAAGGTAAATAGTCAAGATTCCTTCAATCCGGGCCACCCTGTGATGAGAGAAGGGATCTCCTGCTCCAAGAACCAGCTAAATTGCATTCCAAAAGGAATTGGAACATTAGGCACGTTCTCAAAGGCACCTCGCACCTTATCAAAAATAAATGAAGCCCAATCAACATCAGCATCATGATCTACAGCCATCATCACCTTCCAGACAAGTGGAGAGAAGTCATGATCTTCCATGGGATTACCGACAAACATGTGGTTGATAATGTCAAAGGTAAGCTAATAACGGGGCGTCAACCATCTAGTAGAAGCAGAAGGATGAAAATTAACATTAAAGTTCCTCCATTGATGTCAAGGTGACCACTCTGGATATGTAACCTCCTTGAGATAATCGATGAGTGGAACACCATCACAAGGGAGTTCGAAAATCGTTGCAAAAGAATCAACCAACCAGCACAATTGATGATCACTGATGTTAGCCATGATCTTTCCATCTTCAATAATATAGCAGTTGGCAGCCATCGTCATTAGTGTGTCCTCCAAGAATCTGTATGAAGCTCTAGTTATAAATCTCTTGAGGCCTACATCCTTGATATTTCTGATTATCGACGTGAACACCACCGGTCTCACTAAGAGCTGACTCTCCAGGCAGTAAGGATTAAAAATTATATTTCTCTCAATGGAAACATCTCGTGGAGAATCCATTCCTATCTTTCCCAAAGTTTTTTTGGAGGAGGTATGCTACTTATCAGCGATGTGATGACCGTAACCTTATGTGATCGCTCAAATCTTCCAAATACCAATACTCATTTATATGGAAAGGAAATCACGTGTTTAATTCGTAAGGACATCGAATTAAATGTGACACGACATTTCAGAACAATGCACAATGCTCAAGATTTTGGAGTCAGTATTTGAGACATCAATATCAATATCTAATAGTCTACGCTGGCCAACTCAGATAATACAGGTGTTCATTAGATCAATCGATACATAAGAATGACAATATCAATATTGTTTGAGAAGTACAAATGCTCAGTGAAAGAAGATATAATCAAAAATTGAACGACGCGGCAGATAGGGGAAACTCAGTTCTCATAAAAATCAACATAAGTACACAGTTCATACATTGAGAGTTATAGAAATAGGACACATCAACAACTATTAAGTAGCAGAACTCATATGGCAGCTGAGGACACCTTAACGGCCAGTGCAGTCGAACAGGGTAGTAGTCAGTTGGTCGCAGCAGCGAATCTGACGTACCCTCAGCCAAAAAGGGGATCCATCTCTCCAGAAGCCAACTGAGCTGCATGCCATAGGGAATGGGCGCACTCAATAGATCCTGCGCAGCCATCTTCAAGCGATCAAAGATGAAGGCAGCCCAGTCTACCTCAGCCTGATCCTCGAAATCCATTATTGCTCTCCAAACTGGTGGAGAAAAGTTTGAATGTAGCAGAGGGTTACAGAGCACCAGCTGGTTGATATTGTTGAACGATATCAAGAGTCATGGTTGCAGGTTGGCACAAGGAACTTCCGGATTGAAAACAAGGTCAGTACCCCTCCACTCCCACCATGCCGACCACTCCGGAGCTACCTCATCAATTCGATAGTGCGAAACCTGAATACCAGTATGTGGCAGCAAGAACTCCCGAGATAAGAAATCAGCAGACAGAGTAAATTCAACCCCATTCAGCCTGATAGTGATCTCATCCTCAGAAATAGAGGAATCGTGAAGCATCATTTTGAGCAGATCCTGATGGAAGCAATTGGTCGCACCGACAGGAAGCGATCCAAGCCATTGATATGTGTGTAAAATGAACTATTTTTCGATGAGTGAGTATGCATGTTTGTGGCCATTTTACCCTCATATCATATACTTTCGTTGTTCTTTTGTCTTGTTTTCGTGTTTGAAATGTTGTAGGATGTGTTTTGAGCATAATATGGCATATTTGGTGGAGTTTTGGAGGAAAATTGTCCGATTTTGGAGTCCGAGAAGGTTAGGCTCGTCCGAGCGGAACGAAAGGAGGGTTTTGGAAGTTTGGAGGACCCGCTCGACCAAGCTGAGCCAGGTAAAGAGCTCGCTCGGTCGAGCAGTGCAGGCTCGACTGAGCCTGGCTGGCAGAGAACAGGGTCGGTCGGGCGGTTCTGGCTCGGCCGAGCCAGAATGTGCTTCCCAAATTTGTTTTGGTTCCCAGGATGGCTCGAGCGAGCCATGGTTGGCTCGGGCGATCCAAGGCCTTGTTTGCTCGCCTATAAAAGGGGGAAAATCAGTTAATTGAATGACTTTTGCCCAAAATTAGAATAACCATCACGATACTTCTCCCTAGATTAATCTCAAAACATCTCCCCAACCAAAATTAAGGGGAATCAAGCCACACTCCATCCATTTGGTGAAGATTGAAACAGAAGAGAGGTAGATTGGATTCAAGGAAGACAACCGAAGAAGAGCAATCGTTGACCTTGAAGTTTTGTAATGAATTCTTTCAATTCTTAATTTGTATTGTACTTAACTCAAGGTATGGAGAACTAATGTCATTAGTAAGTGTTGTATTACGGATATTGTGATGGATTGAATCGATTATGCTTGTGTACTTTTCTATGAGGGGTTGATTTGCACTTGAGCTTATTCTTGCCTATTAGGTGTAGGTAATAGCCAGCCTTTAGGTAGTTGACGTGAACGTTGCCAGCCAACACGAGGATGGAATCGTCGTGAAAAGTGCATAATCTTATAGTTCTAGTTCCAATCCATGTGCGGTGATAGGATTGTAGGGCGATAATCGATGGTCGATTGGGAGTGGCTTAGGAGTTAATAACGTAGTTGTTTGCAATTCCTCTTGTCATCTACCGCTAGTTATCCATAGCAAGTGACTAGCAACATTAGAGTCGGTTGCACAACCTCATAGGAATTAAAATTTGTTTGCAACATAACTTGGTTTAATTCAGAACAATTGAAGTTTACAATCACTCACTATCTTCTAAGATTGTCGGATTTGTTATCTTAATCTACCTATACAATTGATTGAATTGTTTGCTTGGAGAAGTTGTAATTAGTTTACTAGTTGATTGTTTGCATTTAATGTTTTGTTACAATTCATTGCCTAGATAGATAAAAACCAACGACTTTTGTGTAACCTAGCAAATTAGAAAAGAGACCGGATTGATAATTTTAACGTGTTAATTGTGTGTGTTTCACACGGCTACCACGTTTTTGGCGTCGTTGCCGAGGAATCTTTTAGTAGGTCTTGTGGAATTATTGTAAGTTGAAGTATGGTATGCTAGGTGTTTGAGGAAGTGCTTGTGTGAATAGTTTTACTAACATTGTTTTGTTTGTTATTTGTGTTAGTTTGTTTTTGTTGAATTTTTTACCTGTAATTGGTTTTGTGGATTTTTCCTAGGTAGTTTATGATCACTTGATTTTGAGATGGCTAACCATGGGGAAGACATGGTTAGGATAGAAGAGTTGGAAAGACAACTCGAGTTGATGAAAGCTATGATCAATGAGAGGAATGGTCCGAGGAGACCATTAAAAAATCTTTTTCGACCTCAAGGTGAACCGTTAACGGGAGGTTTTCGGTTAGGAGTAAATGTCACGCAATTTGAGATAAAGCCATAGTTGCTCCAAATGATACAGAACAACCAATTTGGGGGGCACATAACCGAGGATCCAAATGTTCATATCTCTCGATTTTTGGAGATTACTGATACTATAAAGATCAACCAAGTGCCTCAAGAGCAAATACGGCTGCAGTTATTCTCATTCTCTTTGAGAGATGGTGCTAGGAATTGGTTCGAAGGCTTGGACAAATCAAATATTGTCACTTGGGAAGAGTTGAGAGAGAAGTTTCTATTCATGTTTTTCCCACCAAGTTTGACTTTGAAGAGAAGGAGTATCACATCGTTTGGGCAAAGATACGATGAACCTCTATACGAGGCATGGGATAGGTTCCGAGAGCTTCTACAAAAATGCCCAAGACATGGACTTTCTCAGAGTCAACAGATTTGCCAGTTCTACGGGGGATTAAACTATGAAACGAAAGTGATGTTAGATGCTTCATCGGGAGGAGCATTTCTTGATCTTGAAAAGGAAGAAGCTTGGAGGACCATTGAGAAAATGGCTGAGAATAGTTTCCATTGGCCTAAGGAACGCAAGGACTATCGATCGGTTAAGTCGGTAAATGAGGCCAAGGAAAGTGAAAAATTCAAAGAGCAAATGGGGTTCAATGCTCGTCCCTAAAACAATCCACAGGGGAACATGTACTATCATCCGTCCAACCGTTTTCACCCAAATTTTTCCTATGCTAATCCAAACAACGCTCTCAACCCTCCATTACAAATTAAAGGGGGAAGTAGTTGTCAAGGATATGCTGGGGGAAATAGAAGGTATGAAAACCAAGAACCGAGGAGGAATTTTAATGAAGAAATGGATAAGAGATTTGAGAAGTACGATGGCATGTTTTCCGAAATTCAATTTCAAATTTCCGCTATCGCTAAACAATTAAGCGGGAAGCATCAAGCTGGGAAGTTTCCGAGTGATACGGAAGTGGTGCAAAAGAAAGGTTGTAACATGGTAGAAGGTGAAAGTAGGATGGAGGAAAACTTAGAAGTGATGACCCCTAGGATGAAATGGGGGAAGTTGAAGAAGATTTGAAAGTAGACATTGAAGAAGAAAAAGAAATTGAGGTAGAAATTGAGAACAAAGAATCGGAGAAGGATGAGCAAACTAAGAACGTGAGTTTCTTTCATTACCTGAAGAAAGGTGACATCGAAATGCCTTTACCGGAGGAGATAGAAAGGGTACCTATGTTGGATAAGTTAGTTGGAGGAGAAGAGATCTTGGATAGTGGTACTTGTGAGCTTGGAGAAAGGAATATTTCTTGTAAGAAAGAAGATCCCGGAGGTTTCGTAGTTGGATGTAAGATTGGAGATAAATTTATTGAGAAGGCATTGTGCGATTCCGGAGCGAGTGTCAACCTTATGTCATGGGACTTGTATAAGGAGTTGGAGGTTGGGAACCTTATATCTACAAGTCAAGTGCTTCAATTGGCTAATCATGCTTTGTTTTGCCCAAAAGGGGTGGTTGAAGATGTCCATGTTGAAGTGTTAACGTTTACCTTTCCGAGAGACTTTCTTGTAGTTGACATGAAAAATAAGGGGGGTATACAACTAATCTTTGGGAGGCTATTTTTGCACACAGCCGATGCTTTATTTGACATGAAACATAGTGATCTTACATTTCGTTGTTGTGGCAAGGAAGTAGTGTTTTCTTTACCTCCGAAGAATGTGGATGCAAGTGAAGTTGAGAAAGCTGGTAAAAAGAAAAGGATGAAGGATTTGCTTGATCCGGGTTTAAAACTTATGAGTGAGGAGAATGAAGTCTACAAAGATCCGAGGGATGAAGAGGAACTTGATCAAATTTGTATGAAGAAAGCTGGAGGGGATACGGATCCACCACGAAGTGTAAGAAGGAAGCTTCTTTTCCCGGAGGAGTATGTGATCATTGATCGAGGTATGAGTTCCGGTTTAGCACCTTTTGACCATGATTGACATGAGGTATAATTGTCGAGCTTTCGATGTTAAACAAGCGCTTATTGGGAGGCAACCCAATGTTTAAATTTTGTTACTTTGCATTTTTCAATAATGGTTTGTTTGTGATTTTTGTTGAATAATGCGGTTTGTTGTTATGAAGGGTTACTAATTGTTTGTGGTGCTACACTTTCATTTGACAATGTGTGTATGAAGGATAGAAAGGATGAAAGGCAACATGATCGGGAAGATGCCGAAAAGAGGGCGAAAAGAGGCGAAAGCAAGGGTAGCTCGATCGAGCGGTGCAGGCTCGGCCGTGCTGGGTCGAAGGCCTCGGACAGGGGCCTCGCTCGAACGAGCGAAGCAGGCTCGACCGAGCCCATGCGTGCCAGCAGCCGTGTGGACAGACACTCCGCTCGGCCGAGCCATCTCACGCTCGGCCGAGCCGCGCGCTAATTTAAAAGCTCGGGCGAGCAATTGCCTGAACCATTTGCATCTCGGTCGTAATTTCACTTCCAAAATTTTCTCCCATACTTTTGTGCTTTGAATTGTTCTATCCTTATCTCACTTGTCAATTTTACTTATGGCTACTAGGCATGAAATTGGGGTTTTCTCCTTTTTCTTCCATTTGCAGGCCTGGGGGTTTTAATGATGATGAATATGCACGTTACATTGAGTTAACACAAAAGAAAGTGATTGGAACTACATACTTATGTTGTGCAACTTTGGAAGCTTTGGATTTTAAGAAGGATATTTGGAGATTGCTCACTCGAATGGGATGGAAGAAATTGCTCTATGGTAGATGGCCGACGTATGAGCGGTTGACGAGGGAATTCTTGGCCTCTGTTCAAGTCATTTGGAATGCAAATGGTGTGCCGGTTTTGGTAAAATTTAAACTTGCTGGTCAAGAATTTTCTTTGAGAAGACTAGATATCAATAGGATATTTGGATGTTTAGTGAATTCTGTGCGTGTATTTGATTAACTTAATCCTCTTGTATTTTGGGAGTCAATTTCTGGAGTTAGTGTTTCTGGTGATTTTGATGTGCAAACTTGTAGGTCATTCATGATTAAGAATCCTATCGTTCGTTATCTCCATAATATGTTAGAGGGGTGGTCATGTGGTTTTGATGGATCTGGTGCTGTTAATATTTCCGATTTGCAATTTATGTTTGCGCTATTGAATGGACTGGAATTCTCCATTGGTGGATGGTTAATGGAGAGTTGGAACAACACTTGCAAATCTGCAAGTTCAATTATCTGTGGTGGTGGATTGATGTTGCCAATTTTTTGAATTTTGTGGTGTTGTTCGTGTTGGAATTGTATACATAAAAGCATTATGATTGGTATATTAGGAAACGTTATGTTTGATATACTGGTAATCATTAATGACTTGCAATAAACAACTCTTGTCTGAATTAACAATCATACAATGCGAACAAACACATCCAGTTATCTCGTCGATAGGGAGATCATACGGTGTGTAAAAGATCACAGAAGATCGTATAGATTGTTCGACCTAGCGAGATATAAACAGTTATCACAGCTGAGACAATTTCTGGTTTGGCTATCGGTTTAGGCTGTGGCACACAAGTTCATAAGTGGTTAATCTTGACTGCTTTGTGTGACCGGTACATCTCAATGTATTGATAGGATCAACAGTGAGATGAACCATTCTACTTGACATATGAATGAGTAAAGATCTTAGTAACTTGGTCGGATCTAAAGTCTATTGAAAGCTGCGGGGCACACATGGGTTGACTGTCACTTTGACTTGCTATGGTAGAGAGTCTTACATGTACTCGTATATCTGCATCTTGGGTGATGGCAGTTTGTGTGGGGTTTCCTTAGGCTGGATTTAGATAACCATATCCGTTTCAAGATGGTGACATTCCCTGGGAAGCTCACGAGGTTCGTTATGCTATGTCCTGCAGGCTGAATCATTGATTAAGGCATAAACGATAAGGATTGAGTGGTACTACTCAGGAATAATAAGAGATTAATTAATTACAGCTAATTGTCATACGCTGAATTAATTAATGAATGTCTGAAACCTTAAATATGGGGATTAACCAAGTCAATGCAACCCGTTCCTAATAACGTGGTAATAAAGGAGTAGGTCAGCATTAATTCTCTGGTGGCATGAATTGATGTTTATTAATTAATTATGTTCTGGGTTGAACATGGAATTAATTAATAGGAGGCCCACTTTATTATTTGCATTTGATCCCTGGTGTGGCCCAACACTGCTCAGAGCCCATTAGGGTTTATTAAACCCTAATAGCCCATTCTCAGATCTATATAAATAGATGAATCTCTCATTTTCCCACATAAGTTTTGAGTATAAAATCAGAAACCCTAGAGAGATAGTGAGAGAGTGTGCGGCTATAGATCCGGTAGCGTATCCTCACCAGATTTCCGGATCGAGCATGGGAACATATCAGAAGATCAGATCTGTAGGAACACCATCGCTTTGATCGATTCCAGATCCAGATCTGCACCATCTTCATTGACATCATCGATCTAGATCTGTAGATCAGTCCTTGGAGTCTCAGGTATTCCTTTGAATCTACGAATTAAATTAAATAGGAGCATGCATAGGGCATTCACTGTTTGTCATGACATTTATTTTGATATCCAGAAATCGAATCCGGAGTTTTAATAAATGGCGATTCATGTCGCCTATTGTAGACTCGGTTCCTACAATTGGTATCAAAGCAAGGTTCGTATTTTATGGCTCTGTCGGAAAATATATCATTGACATTCATTTTATGCATGTTATTTAATTTATTGTGGATGGATTTATTTTTGTCGTGGATGTTTTTGTTCTCGTGGCCCCTCTCTGTTTTGGTTTTGTTTTCAATCGCGAGAAATCCCGCGATTAGATTGATAGGAAAAATATGTAATAGACTAGATCTATTTTCTTGTATTTTTTTATTCAATCTGTAAACCAGAATACATGGAAAACAAGAACAGTGACAAGGTGAAGCAGCAGTTTTCCAGTGATTGGGAAAAGGCTGCAGCCGCGCGCAGGCGGCGCGCGGCAGTGTCCGGCGACGGCAGCCGGCGGAAGGCTAAGCAGTGGCCGTGCGCAGGAGGCGCGCAGCAGATCTCTGCGAGCCACAGTCGCGCACGGCAGTGGTGTTGGTTTGCTCGGCCATCGTGCGCAGCAGCATCCTCCGGCTTGGGCTGCGGTTCACGATGGCAGGGCACGAGCGAGAGCAGCCGCGCGCAGGCTGCGCGCGACGGTGGTGACCATGTAGCAGTGGTTGCACCGGCCTGATGCGAGCTCTCCCTGTCTGCAACTGTTAGCAATGGAGGCAACGGGAATGGAGGATGGCTTGCGGCGGTGGCCTGCGACTGCGGCTGCGGGATGCGCAGCCTTGGATGTCGCGAGCAGAGACCGCGTCTTTTGGCGATAGCAGCAGCGTGCTTGCTGCGCGCGCGCGTCTCAAGTCGTCTACACAGCGATCTCGACAACCGTGCTCTGTGACTGTGCGAGGTGGTCCGGTGGTGGCATTTTGGCTGTGCTGTTCCAGACGAGGGCGGCGGTCGGCGGCAGGGCTGCTGGTGGCGGCGGCTGAACAAAGGCGGCGGCGGTTTTGGCTGGGAAGGGTGGCGGCTGGAACCCTAGGTGAACTAGGGTTTGCAGCAGCTAGGGTTTTGGGCACGGGCTGGGCGCGGGCTCGGCGGCCCGGAGGCAGCCCGAACTACTTAAAATTGAATTTTTCGGAAAATTAGGGTTTTTGCTACCCTATGGGTCTGAAACCCTAATTCCTGGCCCAAACTGCTGTATTTTTTATTCCAGCCCAAAGTTGCAGATTTCAAATTAAAGAGTGGGAGCCCAGTTTGTAGATCTGTATTTATTTAAAGCCTTGTAATAGATAGGTTTAATTTTATTTCCCATGTAATTGCATCAAGGGGCCACGAGAAATTTTATTTGTTTATTTAATTAATTTCTCGTATGATGTAATTTATTATGTGCGCACTAGTAAATAATAGGAAAGTATGCTAGTGCTTTTATTATTTATTTTTAAAGCATGTTGTAGATAATAGGGAAGAATGTTATTGCTTTATTATTTACTGTTCAAAGCATGCTTTATGTGATTTATTTTATAAATTAAATTATGTCTATAAATTCCGGAATCATGTTGGGAAATATGATGAAATTTTAGATGTGACATAATTTATGGATCATAAAATAATCTGTGCGCATAAGAACCTTTTGAAAGAAAAAGACTAAGCAAGATTTTTTAATTGAAATCAACAAGACCTCCACAATGCGGTCTCTTATTAGAAGTGGGCAGTGAAGTGAGTAGACGTCTACACGACCGTAGCCTACTTGCTTTATTTGTTCATAAGTTCTAATAGTCAAGTGCTACATGATGACCAACATGTCTAAGGTGCTCCAACAACAACATCAGCCCTATGACAAAGCAGCTGAGATTATGGATAGTCTCACAGTTACTTATGGGGAATCGGATAGAGCTGTCAGATTTAAACTCATGAGGGAAATCGTGAGTTTTAAAATGACTGATGGTAGCTCAGTGAGGGAGCACGTTGTTTCCATGACTCATCTCATGGATGAACTGACGTTGCATGGAGGAGGTATTGACGGGGAAGCCCAGGTCGATATCATACTCAACTCACTTCCGAAGTCTTTTGAGAACTTTAGGCTGAATGTTGTCATGAGTAAAAAGGAGTATACTCTCAATGAGTTACTTAGTGATCTCATGGCGGTTGAATCAGTCATGCAACCTAAAAAGGCAGTCTCGGTTTCTTCCGATAGTCGCCCTGCTTCATCGAAAGGTGTGAAAGGGGTGATTGGAAAGAAATTCAAGAAGACAGCCTTTGGAAGCAAAAGTTATGGGAAAAAGAAGACTGTGACACCGGCGAAGAAGGGCAAGTGTTTCCGTTGTGGCAAAGCTGGTCACTAGAAGAAGGATTGTCTGAACAAGCGGGCTGGACAAGGTACGTCATTAGCACTTGTAATGGAAACATGTTTAGCATCTGTTTCTACCCATTCGTGGGTAGTGGATACTGGAGCTACTGATCATGTTTGTTACACTTTGCAGGGATTCAGGCCGACAAGGCAACTGAATGATGACGAGGTGACGATCTCCATGGGTAATGCTACTCGTGTGTCTGCAGTAGCAGTTGGAGATGTTACATTATGCTTTCAAGACAATGTTATGATTTTAAGAGATGTTTTGTATGTGCCGGATTTTTGGCGGAACCTTATTTCTGTTTCCTGTTTAATAAATGATGGATTTTCATTTATTTTTTATAGTCATGTTACTATCAATGGCAATAACGGTGTTATCTATCAAAGGATACAGAAAGACTCTCTTTATATCATAACTTGTTTGCATAAATCTTTCGTGAATGCTGCATATAACTCATTTAATCATAAGAGGAGAAAGTTTTCATCTTCTGATGAGGATCTTACATATCTATGGCATCTGAGACTAGGTCACATCAATCTAAAGAGGATCAAGAGACTCGTGGATGATGGAACGTTGGATTCAATCCAGGTAGTTCCACATCGAGTTTGTGAATCCTTTATAGAGAGAAAGATGACGACCAGGCCTTTCAAGGCAAGTTAGTCTCGAGCAAGTGATGTGTTGGAACTGATACACTCTGATTTATGTGGACCTATGTCCACGCAAGCTCGTGGAGGATTTAAGTATTTTGTCACTTTTATTGATGATTACTCGAGATACGGGTATGTTTACTTACTTCACTATAAGTCTGAATGCTTTGAGAAATTCAAGGAATTCAAGGCGGAAGTAGAGAAGAAGTTAAACAAGACCATTAAGTCATTACGATCTGATCGTGGTGGTGAGTATCTCAGTGACGAGTTCTTGCAGTTTTTAATCAGAGCATGGGATTACATCCCAATGGACTGCACCAGGCACTCCTCAGTAGAATGGTGTGGCGGAAAGAAGAAATAGGACTCTTCTTGAAATAGTTAGATCTGTGATTAGTTATGCAAACTTGCCTGTTCCATTTTGGGGCCACGCGTTACTAACAACGGCGTATCTGCTGACCTGGTACCTTCTAAGTCAGTTCCTAAAACACCCTCGGAACTCTGTCATGGGCGAAAGCCCAGTGTGTCAAAGATAAGAGTGTGGGGTTGTCCGGCATATGTTCTATCGAAGGAACTTTATATGTTAGAAGGCAGGTCCAAGCTAATGCTGTTTGTGGGATACCTCAGACAAACGAAGGGTGGTTATTTCTCTGAGGATCAAAAGATCGTTGTTAGCATCAACGCAAAGATACTAACAGCGGCGTATCTGCTGAACCTGGTACCTTCTAAGTTAGTTCCTAAAACACCCTCAGAACTCTGGCATGGGCGAAAGCCCAGTGTGTAAAAGATAAGAGTGTGGGGCTGTCCGGCATATGTTTTGTCGAAGGAACCTGATAAGTTAGAAGGCAGGTCCAAGCTAATGCTGTTTGTGGGATACCCCAGACAAACGAAGGGTGGTTATTTCTACTGTCCTGAGGATCATAAGATCGTTGTAAGCACCAATGCAAGATTCTTCGAGGACGAGTTTGTGAAAAACCACAAATCCAAAAGTGATATCATTCTCCAAGAAATTGGAGACGATGATGCGCTTTCATTGGGAAAACCCCGAGGCAGATTGAGTTTACCTCTTGGAGGTATGGAACCAATTGCACGGTCGCCAGTGCAAGGATTTGATCCACAAGTAACTGCACCAACTGCTGATGCAGTACTAGTGCTCCGTCGTAGTGGGAGGGTACCTCACAAACCCGAGCGAAATATGTTCGTGGGAGAGTCTTCGGACTTGATCCTGGAAGACGGACTAGATGATACCGACCCATGGACATACGACGAAGCAGTAAATGACAAAGATGCTGAAAGATGGCATAAAGCCATGGATTCAGAAATTGAATCAATTACCTCTATGTACGTATACCAGAAGTCTGCGTTACCTGATGACTTTCGGGCCATAGGTTGCAAATGGGTATACAAACAAAAGAAAGGTTCGAAAGGAGAGATAACCTTCTCACCGGTAGCCATGCTCAAATCCATTCGAATTCTTCTATCCATAGCAGCACATATGGACCTAGAAATCTGGCAGATAGATGTCAAAATCCCGTTTTTAAACGGGTACCTTGAGGAAGGTCGTGACATCTATATGCAGCAGCCAGAGGGTTATGTGAAGGATGGTGAAGAGCATCTTGTCTGGAAGCTAAAGAAGTCTTTGTATGGACTTAAACAAGCTTCACGGTCATGGAACAAATGTTTCGATGATGTGATTAAATCCTATGGATTTTCACAATGCGAAACCAAAAGTTGTGTGTACCGATTATACGTCAGCGGAAGCGTGGTATTCCTTGCACTTTATGTAGATGACATTCTTCTATTCGGCAACGATGTGAAGGTGTTGACAGATATAAAGAGATGGTTATCCGAACAATTTCAAATGAAGAAACTAGGAGACGATGGATACATCATTGGGATTAAAGTCTTGCGTGATCGCAAGAAGAGGATGTTAAGCTTGTCTCAGGCCGCTTATATTGATACTGTAATTGCTCATTTTAGCATGCAAAATGCCAAGAAAGGGTTGCTACCTTTCAGACATTGTGTTCCTCTGTCTAAGGCACAATGCCCTGCAACAGAAGAGGAGAAGGATGAGATGGCTAAAGTACCATATGCTTCGGCAGTGGGGAGTCTCATGTATGCGATGCTATGTACGAGGCCAGATATCTGTTATGCCGTCGGCATGGTGGCCAGATATCAGTCTAACCCTGGGCAGGCGCACTGGACTGCTGTCAAACATATTCTCAAGTATCTAAAAAGAACTCGAGATTATTATCTTGTTTATCAGTGTGAGAATTTGTGCCCTGTGGGTTATACGGATTCGGATTTCCAGGCGGATCAGGATGAGAAGAGATCGACCTCGGGCTATGTGTTCACCTTAGGAGGTGAAGCTGTATCATGGAGGAGTGCGAAACAGAAATGTATCGCAGACTCCACCATGGAAGCTGAGTATGTGGCAGCTTCAAAAGCTTCTAAAGAAGCAGTATGGCTCCGGAACTACCTCCAAGAGTTAGATATTGTTCTGAGTTTGCCCAAGACCATCATGATATATTGTGATAATGCTGGTGCAGTAGCAAACTCTAAGGAACCAAGAACTCACAAGGTGTCAAAGCACATAGAGAGAAAGTACCACATCATATGAGAAATCATAGCGAGGGGCGATGTGCTAATAGAAAAGATTCACACGAAGGACAATCTAGCGGATCCATTTACGAAGGGCTTCCCACATAAGGCATACGAGGTTCACGTTCGTAGCCTAGGACTGAGGTAGATGCCGGCCACTTGGTCACCAAATGTAATAGCTAGATTAGAATAGACACACGTTATACTCTGGAAAGTAATGGTATA
The DNA here is from genome assembly GCA_026898455.1 of Plectranthus barbatus. Classification (NCBI taxonomy): domain Eukaryota; kingdom Viridiplantae; phylum Streptophyta; class Magnoliopsida; order Lamiales; family Lamiaceae; genus Plectranthus; species Plectranthus barbatus. The sequence goes on along the minus strand of JAPKLW010002371.1, from coordinate 75,030 downwards.
ATGCTTTGAGTATAAGTGGGAGATTGTTGGAATTGTATATATAAAAGCATTATGATTGGTATATTAGGAAGAATTATGTTTGATATACTGGTAATCATTAATGACTTGCAATAAACAACTCCTGTCTGAATTAACAATCATACAATGCGAACAAACACATCCAGTTATCTCGTCGATAGGGAGATCATACGGTGTGTAAGAGATCACAGAAGATCGTATAGATTGTTCGACCTAGCGAGATATAAACAGTTATCACAGCTGAGACAATTTTTGGTTTGGCTGTCGGTTTAGGCTGCGGCACACAAGTTCATAAGTGGTTTATCTTGACTACTTTGTGTGACCGGTACATCTCAATGTATTGATAGGATCAACAGTGAGATGAACCATTCTACTTGACATATGAATGAGTAAAGATCTCGGTAACTTGGTCAGATCTAAAGTCTATTGAAAGCTGACGGGCACACATGGGTTGACTGTCACTATGACTTGCTATGGTGGAGAGTCTGACATGTACTCGTATATCTGCATCTTGGGTGATGGCAGTTTGTGTGGGGTTTCCTCAGGCTGGATTTAGATAACCATATCCATTTCAGGATGGTGACATTCCCTGGGAAGCTCACGAGGTTCGTTATGCTAAGTCCTGCAGGCTGAATCATTGATTCAAGCATAAGCGATAAGAGTTGAGTGGTACTACTCAGGAATAATAAGAGATTAATTAATTACAGCTAATTGTCATACGCTGAATTAATTAATGAATCTCTGAAACCTTAAATATGGGGATTAACCAACTCAATGCAACCCATTCCTAATAACGTGGTAATAAAGGGGTAGGTCAGCATTAATTCTCTGGTGGCATGAATTAATGTTTATTAATTAATTATGTTCTGGGTTGAACATGGAATTTATTAATAGGAGGCCCACTTTATTATTTGCATTTGATCACTGGTGTGGCCCAACACTGCTCAGAGCCCATTAGGGTTTATTAAACCCTAATAGCCCATTCTCAGATCTATATAAATAGATGAATCTCTCATTTTCCCACATAAGTTTTGAGTTTCAAATCAGAAACCCTAGAGAGATAGTGAGAGAGTGGGCGGCTGTAGATCCAGTAGTGTATCCTCATCAGATTTCCGGATTGAGCAAAGGAACATATCAGAAGATCAGATCTGTAGGAACACCATTGCTTTGATCGATTCCAGATCCAGATCTGCACCATCTCCATTGCCATCATCGATCTAGATCTGTAGATCAGTCCTTGGAATCTCAGGTATTCCTTTGAATCTACGAATTAAATTAAATAGCAGCATGCATAGGGCTTTCACTATTTGTCATGACATATATTTTGATATCCATAAATCGAATCCGGAGTTTTAATAAATGGCAATTCATGTCGCCTATTGTAGACTCAGTTCCTACAGTTCGGTTAGAAGTTTTTGCCCCTGGTTTGAGCCTTGATACAACTGCATTGGTTAAGAAAGCTTTCTTGGTCCCATCTAAGTTTGATGATTGTTATTTCTACAAATTTGGTGATTTGGGAATTGAACTGCCTAACCTTGCATTGACTAAGATTGATGATCTGCATGACCATTCCAACTGGTTGATGAATTCCGAAGCTCATCTAGATATGGCTAGATTAATTGTTGCTCGGTGTGAAGAGGTGATCCCGATGCCATGCCTGTATTGTTGTAGTATTCAGCCACCACAAGATGAAGAGGACTAACGTCAGCTACCACCGACTGATCAAGGGGAGTAAGAGCGCGCCGGTTACCTTTTTACAAACTTAGTCTCACTTGACTAAGTTTGGGGGGAGTGGTCGGTATCTGGTGCTCTTTTCTGGTTTACTCTTCTATCTCTATCTCTATCTTTATCCATTGTTTAGATTAGTTTGTTGAATTTGAATAACATTGATCCCTCGATATGGTTGTAATATGATATTGATCTACTTTTGTTTGATTATGGATTTTGGGATGTTGAATGGGCTTTTATTTCTATTGAATGGATGTGATGAATCATTTCGCGAGATAGCATGAGTTAAATTCTTTCTATTCGGCTTTGGTGTGTGGATATGTTTAATGGTTTGGTATGAATGGTTGTGCTAGTGGATGAATGTTATAATTTTTTTTGAGATGTTAGTTTGTGGTAAGATTGGTGGATATGAGAGCTTATTTGGTTTTATTATGCTCAAATTGTTTAGTGGTGTTGTATTGATGTGTAGTAGGTGCAAATAAGGAACGGAGAGCGGTTTGATCATGTCTACCGATGGGTAACACTTTCTATCGTTTCTCCTACCATTTAGTTCCATTTTAATTGTTCATGGCATGTAGATTGTTAATTATGTTGTTGAGTGCTTGTCATGTGTGTATGATGAACCCAAACAAGATTGGAGATTTGAATCATGATTTACTTTGTAAGGCTTAAAATTTGCTTTAACCAATGATAGGGCATAATCTACTTGTTAAGGCATGCTCGAATTGAACTTTTGAATTGCCGAGTTTTATGTGAGGTTAATGCCTAGGACTTGACAAAAGCCGAGAGTTTTTTAGCCTTGATATTGTCATATTTTGATCGGTTGTGAGTGGCAAGTTTGAGAGCACAAAAACTAGAACTTCAATATATTCTCTATCTATTTGGCATGAGTGTGGTAACTAAAAGATGATCTTAGGCCATCAATACTTAGTCCTTCCTTTCACTTCGGGAGTATAAGGTGGTTGATATCATAATTTTGTCTTTCATACCCTTGATTCCCGTGATTGAGCTTAATGGTGATATTTCTTTTGAAATTATTAGGACAAATTTTGGGGGAATGAGTGTATGAGGGTGAATACGGAGATGAGAGTTGGGTTGGGAATTGTTTGAGTTGTGATTGTTGAGGCAATAAAGTATTGATTGAAGGATTGATATGAATCCTAGAAAAATGGGTACCAACAAAAATTTGGCTACTTAAAAAGGAAAGAAAGAAAAGAGAAAAGAAAAGAGAAAAAGAAAAAGAAAAGCATCATGAATGAAAAAATGATGGTGCTAGAAAAAAAAATGAGAAATAGAAAGTAAAGAAAAAAAAATATACATGAGAGTTGATTGATGAAAAAGCCTCGAGGTTAGAAGTGGAATGAAGAGAATAAGTTTGGGGGTTTTGGGATTTGGAAGAAGTTCGTCACTTTATCCCAAAACCACTTACCTTCGAGTAAGCCACGTTATAACCGAAAACAAAGACCTTTTTGATTTTAGGAGCCACCTCATTGTAGTATAGTGGTGAGAATTGTTTCAATCCTATAGAAATTGTGCTCAATATCTTGTGAATGAGTGAATTCATCAAGCCCTAAACACGTAAGGGAGTACTTTCATTTCTTTATCCAATTTTGATGAGTGGTTTAAGTCGTTAGCATTAACCGTGTCACAAAGTTAGGTGATAATCTCGTTTGATAAGAGCATGCCAATATGACTATGATGAGCTATGAGGTTGTTTGATGAGGTTTAATGATTGCCTTACTTTGTTTTGATTGAGGACAATCAAAGGTTCAAGTTTGGGGGATTATGATATGTGTGTAAAATGACCTATTTTTCGATGTGTGAGTATGCATGTTTGTGGCCATTTTACCCTCATATCATATACTTTCGTTGTTCTTTTGTCTTGTTTTCGTGTTTGAAATGTTGTAGGATGTGTTTTGAGCATAATATGGCATATTTGGTGGAGTTTTGGATGAAAATCGTCTGAGTTTGTAGTCTGAGGAGGTTAGGCTCATCCGAGCAGAACAAAAAGAGGGTTTCGAAAGCTTGGAGGACCCGCCCGGCCAAGCAAGGCAGGCTCGGCCGAGCTGAGCTAGGTAGAGGGCTCGTTCGGCCGAGCAGTGCAGGCTCGACCGAGCCTGGCTGGTAGAGAGCAGGCTCGGTCGAACGGTTCTGGCTTGGTCGAGCCAGAACGTGCTTCCCAGATTTCCTGTGGTTCCCAGGATAGCTCGGGCGAGCCATGGTTGGCTCGGGCGATCCAAGGCCCTGTTTGCTCGCCTATAAAAGGGGGAAAATCAGTTAATTGAAGAACTTTTGCCCAAACTAGAATAACCGTCACGATACTTCTCCCTAGATTCATCTCAAAACATCTCCCCAACCAAAATCAAGGGGAATCAAGCCACATTCCATCCATTTGGTGAAGATTGAAGAAGGAAGAGAGGTAGATTGGATTCAAGGAAGACAACCGAAGAAGAGCAATCGTTGACCTTGAAATTTTGTAATGAATTCTTTCAATTCTCAATTTGTATTGTACTTAACTCAAGGTATGGAGAACTAATTTCATTAGTGAGTGTTGTATTACGGATATTGTGATGGATTGAATCGATTATACTTGTTTACTTTTCTATGAGGGGTTGATTTGCACTTGAGCTTGTTCTTGCCTATTAGGTGTAGGTAATAGCCAGCCTTTAGGTAGTTGACGTGAACGTTGCAGCCAACACTGGGACGAAATCGTCGTGATAAGTGCATAATCTTATAGTTCTAATTCCAATCCATGTGCGGTGTTAGGATTGTAGGGCGATAATTGACGGTCGATTGGGAGTGGCTTAGGAGTTAATAATGTAGTTGTTTGCAATTCCTATTGTCATCTACCGCTAGTTATCCGTAGCAAGTGACTAGCGACATCAGAGTCGGTTGCTCAACCTCATAGGAATTAAAATTTGTTTGCAACATAACTTGGTTTAATTCGGAACAATTGAAGTTTACAATCACTCACTATCTTCTAAGATTGTCGGATTTGTTATCTTAATCTACCTATACAATTTATATAAATTGTTTGCTTGGAGAAGTTGTAATTAGTTTACTAGTTGATTGTTTGCATTTAATGTTTTGTTACAATTCATTGCTTAGATAGATAAAAACCAACGACTTTTGTGTAACCTAGCTATTGATACCCTTCAATGGAGTAGATGATATCCACTAGAGCGAATTAGAAAAGAGACCGGATTGGTAATTTTAACGTGTTAATTGTGTGTGCTTCACACGGCTACCAGCCATTCATCTCCAAAAGATCAATGGTCTGGTGATACACATCCCCTGGTAATCTGAAACAATCAACATACAGCCTTTGACTATCAAAGACCCTGTTTCGGACGATGGTGATTTAAGCCATCTCCTCTGCGATATATATTGGTTCTGCCATTTTAAGGAAAGGAGTTGGGTAAGAGAATGGAATACAAGATGTCGCTGAATTTACAAATGCTATCCTGTCTAGGGAGAATTTATAGAGGCACATAAGTCATTTATGGCACTACTTCGTCTACAGCAAGCATAGAAATGACTTATCAGAGAAATTATATTTGTTCGTGAGCCATACTAAGAAACTGATAGACAGAAGCAGGAAGAAAGCTAACGGGATCCTTATACATTGGGAAATGAATCTCTTTATACACAACAGTAGAAACTCAGTTTCTTACTATGAAATACCGTATGGATCATCTTAAATCCTCAATACAAAGCTTGAAGAAAGAGAAAACTGCTTATCATAATGAAGTGCATTTTCGATCGCCGCGAAGATATCGACGGCACATCACATTAAATGCAGATTAGTACGAGGCATTTTTTATGGTGCTACGTCGTGTCACCACACGTTACTACACAGCGTGCCAGGCGATTTAAACAGACGTCATCGTCAGAATTATTCTGGGTCGTTCACTCCGAAGAAGGATTTAAATCTCAGCCGATGGTTCTACTCAACTAAACCTTCTAAACCCTTATACTCTTCATATTGTCTTCTTGGATTCCACATATATAGCCTGTCAACCTAGTAAAGATATTTCTAGGGCTTATTCAGAGATCCTCAAATTTATTAGTCCTTCTATCTAGTTTAGAACGACAAGGCAGAACAAATCATGGATGCCAGTGCCCCTGAGACCTCCAACCACAATGTCTTCACTGAAGAAACCCCCCAAGACGAACTGTTTTAGTTATCGGAAACTTTCAAGATCATCGATCGACAGGTCTTCATCTCCCAAGTCGCAAAGGACAAAATTCTCAATTGGAGAAACTTTCTCTCAATCACCACCGATGAGACAATTGTCAAGAAATTGCTGGAAAACTCCTACGAGAAAACTTAACAAAATTTCTCACAGCATGCCCTAGGCGATTCAATCCTGCTCGAGTTACGGAGTTTTATGAAAATGCTATTTTCAACGTCAAAGATCAATACTTCATCACAACGGTTGAAAAACAACTAGTAAGGGTTGATCCCGATCTCATCGCCAAGCATCTACGCCTTTCTAGAACTTGACAAGATATAGCCAGTTATCTTCATAACAACAGTGATGCCTTGAAGACTCACTGGTTAAAGTGGAAAAAGGTAGAGGCACCTGAGAAGTTCAGACCAGCCACCAAGGTATCCGAACTGAACCCCTATGCTAAAACTCTCAGTGATATTGCGATGAGAATGATTTACTATGGTATTGGGTCACTATCTGAATTAAGCAGTCCCAAATACTCTTTTGTGATGGTATTTGATGATTGCCCGGAGGAGATTGGGCCACATACATCCTTGGGCGTTTATTGGAAAACGCGAAGAAGAATAAAGATATCCCAATTAAAGGGAAGTTCTCTTCCAATGTTGGGTTAGTACTGAAGGTTAGCTACCTTCTCGAGAATTTATTTGGACCAAAGGATGAAGGAGAAACTATCATGTTATCCGACTTCATTCTACCAAAATTTCCAGTAAATCGCTCTATACAAACGGATGAAGTAGCTACTAGCTTGGCCGACATGGAAATAGATGTTAAATCAACTGTTGAACCGAAGACAATTCCAACAGTTTGTGTTGCTGAACCGTCCAGGAAATCCAAGAAGACAGGCACTCCCGGTTGAAAGCCTGCACAACTGGAAAACAGAAGGAAGCGAAAACAGACAGCTCAGAGTTCAGCAGGACACCCAAACCAAGAAACTCAATGAACTGTCGAACAACCTCACCATCGCAAGAAAGAGAAGACCAACAAAGACAAATCAATCAAATCCGTTGTCAAATAACTGACCTTCGACACAGCACAGAAAGATGAAGGTCCAGTTTTATTTTCCAGCGAAGAAATTCTAAACCAAGAGATAACAAGCTCTTCTATGATAATCACCACCTCACCTACCAGCCTTGACCGAACCCCACCACATCATCCAGAACCGGATGAACATACACCCATCATGGATTCAGGGGGAACCGATCACTTAAACGCTTCTCAAGTGATCATCTCAAGCTCCGTGACATCCAAGTTGGAAATCATCCACATGAAAATTGCTGATTATCACACATCTCTTCACCAACTTGACAATCAGTGTCAAGAGCTGGAGATCCAGCAACAAGAAATATTTACTCAACACAGAAAGCTAGATAACAACAAATGAATGTTCAAGAATCGTATCTCTCAACTACAGAAGGAAGCGGACACTATAACTGCTGGCCTTCAAAGACTATGAGAAGCAGAAGCAGCAACTGAATTGAAGAGACAACAAGAAGCCCAAACTGCTGAGCTGAAACAACAGGAAGAAGCAGCAGCAACAGCCACTCAACAAATACAGTTGGTTGATGAAATTGCTGAGCTGGTACGACAGCAACAGGCAGGAGCAGTCGCCGATAAGGCCAAAGCCCTAACAACAAAACAGGGGGAAGAAACAGACTCACAGCGAATCCTTCCACCTCAAGAGCTCTCTACTGCATCCTCTCACAATCAGACACAGGACATCTCTAGAGCACTCACGACAGTTGACAGAGCCCTGTCTCCCGATCCAATCTCTGTAGCTGTTGACTCTTTACCCTAAACTGTTCTAAATTAAGCTATAAACCGTCGTGTGAAACAACAATTGGCCTTTGTTCTTGATATTGTCAAAAAGGGGGAAGAGAAAAGGGATGAGTCGCTGAAGCTGCAGTTTATCTTATTGGATCAGAAGCAACAAGAGGAACAACAAAGGCGTGATGAAGAGTACAGAAAACAAGAAGAGGAACGCAGAAAACGGGATGAAGACTTCAACATGAAGATGAATCTGTTAATGGCTGCCAGAGAGGAGGATAGGAAACATTTCTTAGATATAACAGTTGTCCTCAAGATCCATCAAGCCAGTCTACCGACGCATACCACCGCTACTGCAACTGCATCAAGATCAAAGAACGATGCAGATTCCTTGAATCGAGAAAAGGAGAATGAGTAAAATAAAAAAGAATGGTTAATTCTTTCCATTTTGCACTATTCTGAAATTTTTTTTCCTGTTCTGCAATTTGTTCATGCATTTGTAATCAATGATATATATATGAAAAACTGCCGGTTTGAAGACAATCACTCATTGTCTCTTTCCCTGATTCTTTTCTTACTAAATTCACATGTTCCAGTGTGATCAGCGTTTCCTTCTTAATGCTCTAAATTAATGGTTGCTTTAACTGATTAGAATTATCCCATTTAGGGGAAGATAATTTAGAGTAGGTCGAGTATAGAAGAGGCACAGGTCTAAGTAGTGCTAGACTAGAAAAATTTGTAAACTCAGATCAACTACATCTTCTTACCGACAGACAAACTAAGAGGTATGGTTTTGACAACATCAAAAAGGGGGAAATTGTTAGGTATTGATGTAGAAATCCTACCTTAATCTTATGTTTTGATGTGTCAAAACTGCATATCAAAGTCAAGGACTTAGAGTTATTACCTCATGTAATCCTTGTATATGATATTCGAGTTGTAATAGTCTAGGAAGAAGGAAGTCAACAAAACTGTGGAACAATTTTGGAGAAGACACCATCCAGGCAAAAACTGTCTTGACGAATAAGATGAAGACGAGCTGAGCAAGGTCGCAAAAACTGTGGACACAGTTTTCACACGAAAACTACCAAGATGTACCAATAGTTTCACGAACAAGATAGTTTCGCATAATGGAATGCATACACAAAAAGATGTCGAACAAAGTCGCAAGGGTTCACCAAGAAGTCAATGATAAAGGACCAGACTTATACTAAGCTGCGACAGACATACAACGTTCGACGTCTGTCACACATGTACAACTACTCTGAAAAGCAGTACAATTGTATCAGAAAAAGTCCAGATCCAGCAGAGGATTGTTGACGATCATATGGTTCATGATGTCGAAAACCACTCTATATTTAGGCATTAGCCAATTGATGTCTCTAAAAGTTCAATCAAATTAAACTACTAGCTAACAAAGAATAGAATTTGTCAAATCCAGGTCCTTCTTTCTTCGCCTGCTAGAGTACTAGGTAGTAAAGAGTTGCGATTGTATCTTGGTACAAAATAAGTCGTTGAGTGTTGATTTATCCTAGGCAAAAAGTAAATCTAACTAGGAAAGCTTTAACTAAACATGCATCTCCTCAATATTTAACAATTCACTTCCACACTCTTAAGCAATTTAGCATAAACTCAAGGTATAGAATTCAACAATCTAAGAATGAAGGACATTGGTAAGATATCCACAATGAATCTATGAAATTGACTTGAATGATGCAAACGATCCTTTAATCCAATCAAAGATGATCAACCTACCCTACACTTCCTATCTCCCTTAGTATCGGTGAAATAAGAGTAGATGAAATTAAACACACAAACAGTTACGTTATAGCATCTAATTCCACTCTAAATAGACCGTAGGTTATCGACCTATAGGCAATCTCCGCACAAGGATTGGATCAAAACCTATATGCAACTACACTTCTCACAACACCGAGATCCGCGTATTGGCTGCGATTTCGGTGTCTAACACACACATAGCTGGGTAATGCCTACACTATGTGATTTAGGAAAAAGATCAATTGAGTGCAATCAATTGAATGGAGGTAAACAACAATCCAAGCATCAATATCTCAATTCAATGTTTCAATCTACCAACATCCTCAAGGATTTATCTATACATACCTTTGATCAAGTGCAATTGAATAGAAAAGTAAAACTTAGCCATTACAAATTGATTGGAAATTGCAAATTCCCCAATTTGGATCCTTGGCCTTGATCTACACTTGTTTCTTCATGTTCTTCATCAATTGGATATATTTGGATGAAGATCCCCTTCAACTGATGGATGGATGTGAGTAGGAGGTGATTTTTTAGAGTGAAAACAGCCACAAGTAAGTACAAACTGTCCAACCTCATCACAAATGCGAGTTTCCCCCTTTTATAATAAGTTGGCAGAGCCCCAGATCGATCGGAATGACTTAAAACTGAAAAACTTCCAAGGCAACCTGTTCTGAATCGCCCGGTTTGGATCAGGATCAACCGAGATTTGCCTCTGAAATGAGCAGATCGATCGAGCTCCGCATGATCGGCCGATCTGGCTCTGGACAGCAACACCTACTGCTCCTCAAATTGGTCTATTTCCCACCAAAACTTAGCTAAAAATCATGAATTATGCCCAAAACCTATCATACACCATCCGAAACACTCAAAACATGAAAACAAAACAAAAAGAAGCAAAACACATATGATATAGGAGTAAAATGAGCGCAAACATGCATGCTCAAACATCGAAATATAGGTCATTTTACGCACATATCATAATCCCCCAAACTTGAACATTTGATTGTCCTCAATCAAAACAATGTAAAGCTATCATTCGACCTCGTGCAATACCTCATAGCTCATCTTTATTTATCTTAGCATGTCCTAGTGAAACGAGATTATCACCTAACTTTGTGATTTGGTTAATGCTAAGGACTCAAACCACTCATCAAATATGGATAAAAGAAATGAAATCACTCCCTCACGTGTTTAGGGACGATGAGAATCACTCAAACACAAGATATCGAGCTCAATTTCCGTAGGCTTCCATCCTTTCTCACCACTATACTACAATGAGTTAGCTCCTAGAATGAAAAAGGTCTTTGCTTTGGTTATAACGTGGCTAACTAATAGGTAGGTGATTTTGGGCCAAAGTAACTAAACTCCCCCTAAAATGTAATCATCAACCACAAAACCCGAGGCTTATTCAATTCTCAAATCTTTCTTTCTTTTTCTTTTCTCATTTTTTCTCTTTCTCTTTCTCTTTTTCTTCTCTTTTTTTTCCATTGGCACCTTCCTTCAATTTTTTTGGGTGCATATTTTCTAGGATTTACATCAATCCTCCTTATTACTTTCCTTTCATGCCTCATCAATTGCAATAACCAATAACAAACAATTCCCAACCAAACTCACATCACCATATTCACCCTCATTCTCTTTTCCCCCCAAATTTGGTCCTAATAATATCAAAGAAATTTCTTCAAATAAGCTCAATCACATGGATCAAAGATATGAAAGGCAAATAATGATCAAAGAAAATACCTTATACTCCCGATGTGTAAGGTAGGACTAGGAATCCATGGCCCAAGATCATTTTCTAGTCACATACTCATGCTATAGATCAAGAATAAATGCAAGTTCTATATCTTTTGCTCTCAATGTTGCCTCTCTCAAATGAAATAGATATGACAATATCATAGCTCAAAACTCACAGCTTTTTGTCAAGTCCTATACATTAACCAAACACAAAACTCGACAATTCAAAAGTTAAACTTAAACATGCTTTGACAATGAGATTCCACCCTATCATAGCTTAAGGTAAAATTCAAGCTTCACCTAGTAAATCATGGTCCAATCTCAAGCCTAGTTTGGGTTCATCACACACACACACAAGCACACAAGCAATCTTAAAAACGACAACTAACATGCAACAAATCTAAATGGCAAGAGAACAATAAAATGTGTTACCCATCGATAGCCACGATAAACCGCTTCTCCAATTCCTTATGTACCTACTCACATAAACACAAAACACCACCAAACTTTGAGCATAATTAATATCATTAAGTTCTCATTTCCACCAATCAAACCACAAACCAACAATCAAAAAATATACAACATTATCAACCAGCACAACCATTCAAACCAATTCATTCATCATTCCACAAACCAAACCAAATAGGAAGTAGTCAATCATACCAACTCATTAATACTTCCATACATAAGCAAATCATCCAACCATCTTTCCACCAAACGTTCCACAATCCAAAATCTATATAAATCAAGCATTGTTCCACTAGCACCACCAAACATTCCACATGCCATTAATCAATCATTTATCCACATCCAAATCCCAGGTAAAAATATTAATCATATCGTATCAAATGAGATCAATTTCTATATCCATCATCAAATGAGAAAATTATTCAACAAACTAAAGTATATGAAGGAGGTAAAAAAGGAGAAGAGTAAACCAAAACACCGGCGACCGGCACATCCCCCCAAACTTAGTCTAGTAGAACTAAGTTTGAAAATAGGGAGACGGTGCTCGTCACTCCCCACGCTCCAAACTCTCTCCGTAGCACATGTCAACCAAGTAATCTACAAACCAACAAGAATTATTAAGAAAATTATCGAGGCAATAATTAAAACAGAAGAAAGAAAAAAATGGTTGGGTTGCCTCCCAACAAGCGCTTTGGTTAACGTTGGTAGCTCGACGACCTTACCATGTCATCCATTGTCAAAAGTTTTGTGGATTTTTAAGATAACTTTTTCCCTTGTTCGGAATTTAATCGGAAGTAACTTGTCAATGGAGATCTTCCTTGCGCCCCTCTCATCCTTCCAAGGAGGATTGACTATCGTGACAAACTTGAATGTCGAAGGTGGTAATTCCTTCTTTAATTTGATCTCCAAGGCATCATCCAACCTAATCCAAATTACATAAGACTCGACTTGTTCCTCGTTTGGATTTTCCTTTGACATCTTATCACCTCCTTTTCCGATCAAATCATCCGATTCATTCACCATGACTCCAAGTATCACCTCCTTTTCCACCTTGTCTATCAATTGTGAAGGAAATTTAAGTACTACATCGCCACATGGACTTTCCGACATAATTTCAACCTCATTTTTCTCCTCATAAAGTTGCACAAAAGCCAGAACATTTTGCATCTTCTCAAGTAAAGGTATCTCAAGAGCACCATTCTTCTCACATGCAATGACTAGCAACTCTTCCTTGGTGCTTTAATCCTCTTCATCTTCTTGGGAAAACACTTCTTTTGATGGTTTCTCCTCTTGCTTTGCTTCACTCCGTTGATTTGCGATGATTGATTCTTGCATTGGTGTCTCCTCAAGTATCTCATCATTTTCTTGACATGTCCTTTCCTTGACGACCTCACTTGTTCTACTTGAACTCCTTAACAACCTAAGTTGTTCTTGCATTAAATCCATTTGACTCCTCAACCCATCATCTTTGCTAGTCTCTTGAACGGTTTTCACCGTTTGGTACTCTCTTTTATTTCCCGGCCATTGGTAATCATCTTCCCACATCTTTTCATACACACTTCGGAGTGTCCTTCGTGTCCTTAGTCTCTCTAGCATTTTTGCCTTCATCTCCTCTAATTGCCTTTGCAAATTATCCAGTCTTTTCGCATTCACTCCTCTTTGATTCTTTAGCTTCAACTTCGTACAACCGAGCTTTGAGCTTTGTGATCTTTCCACTCCTACAATGATCCAAACACTTCTATCACAAACCAACAGCAAAACAAGTTAACAACTAAAGAAAACAATCTAACAAACAAAAGATCAAACACCTAGACTACGAGCAACTGAAGTTCCCAAATATCTAGCAACCTAATTAATAAGTCCCCGGCAACGGCGCCAAAATGTGATGTCACTAAAAGTTCAGTCAAATTAAACTCCTAGCTAACCTAGAATAAAATTTTTCAAATCCAGGTCCTTCTTCCTTCGCCAGCTAGAGTACTAGGTAGTGAAGAGTTGCAATTGTATCTAGGTACGAAATAAGTCGTTGAGTGTTGATTTATTCTAGGTAAAAAGTAAATCTAACTAGGAAAGCTTTAATTTAACATGCATCTTCTCAATATTTAACAATTCACTTCCACACTCTTAAGCATTGTAGAATAAACTCAAGGTATAGAATTCAACAATCTAAGAAAGAAGGACATTGGTAAGTTATCCACAATGAATCTATGAAATTGACTTGAATGATGCAAACAATCATAATCCAATCAAAGATGATCAACCTACCCTACACTTCCTATCTCCCTTAGTACCGGTGAAATAAGAATAGATGAAATTAAACACATAAACAATTACATTATAGCATCTAATTCCACTCCCAATAGACTGTAGGTTATCGACCTATAGGCAATCTCCGCACAGGGATTGGATCAATACCTATATGCAACTACACTTCTCGCAACACCTAGATCCGTGTATTGGTTGCATTTTCGGTGTCTAACACACACAGAGCTGGGTAATGCCTACACTATGTGATTTAGGAAAAAGATCAAGTTAGTGCAATCAATTGAATGGAGGTAAACAACAATCCAAGCGTCCATATCTCAATTCAATGTTTCAATCTACCAACATCCTCAAGGATCTATCTATACATACCTTTGATCAAGTGCAATTGAATAGAAAAGTAAAACTTAGCCATTACAAATAGATTGGAAATTGCAAATTCCCCAATATGGATCCTTCGCCTTGATCTACACTTGATTTTTCATGTTCTTCATCAGTAGGATAGATTTGGATGAAGATCCCCTTCGATTCATGGATGGATGTGAGTAGGAAGTGATTTTTTTTAGAGTGAAAACTACCACAAGTGTGTACAAAGTGTCCAACCTCCTCACTAATGCGAGTTTCCCCCTTTTTATAATGAGTTGGTAGAGCCCCGGATCACCTCGTCTGAGATCAGATCGACCGGGATGACTTAAAACTAAAAAACTGCCAAGGTAGCTCATTCCAGATTGCCTGGTCTGGATCAGGATCGATCGAGATTTGCCTCTGAAATGAGCAGATTGGTCGTGCTCTACAGGATCAGCCGAGATTCTCCTCTGAACTGCCAGGATCGATCAATCCAAATCTGGATCGGTCTGTCTGGCTCTGGATCGGTCGATCTGTCTCTGGACAGCAACACCTGCTGCTCCTCAAATTGGTCGATTTCCCACCAAAACTTAGCCAAAAATGCTTGATTATGCCCAAAACCTATCATACACCATCCGAAACACACAAAACACGAAAACACAACAAAAAGAAGCAAAAAGCATATGATATGGCAGTAAAATGAGCGAAAACATGCATGCACAAAGATCGAAATATAGGTCATTTTACGCACATATCACCAATATGCTGAGGCCCTTGGGTGGAAATCAGCATCAGCCTCCCTCCATCTGCGCCAGGCAGACCACTCCGGCGTTGTCACACCTTTGAAGCAGTTTTCAACTGGTGTGGGACCTCGGGAGAGCCCAAAGTCCTTAGAAAAGGAATCAGGAGTCCAGCGAACCTGTTGGACATTGACGACTCCAATAATTTCACCCTCTCCTGAGATGAGGCTGGAGTAAGCAAACGTCCTCAGGACATCTTTTTTAAATTTATGTGGCCTTAGGCTCACGAACTTCTCGTGACCATTGGCTCGTAAACCCCTCATCACTTCGTAGACCCTATTGAAGATCTTGTTACGATCAATGGAGATGATCTTTGTAGAAAACATGGTTGTAAATATGTACAGTGGGGTCAATTCACAAGGATATGGAAAGTGACGATGATGATATCTTCGTGAAGAGATATTTATGGGAGTGATCGAGCGATGTTCGAGATGATACCCTTCCATTTAAATGTAGAGAACGACATTCCAAGAATTTACAATGCTTTGTGTCTAGTTTCAGAATCTGAAGAGTCTGACAACTGTCGTATGTAAACACAATCTCGACGTATGATAGATTAGATCGATGGTAACCTGTATATGTCATCCCGTGTCAGAGCTTGACACTAAGAAATTACGGCCAGCACAGATATTCACAAAAAAACTGATTGGCCACTACGCGAGGAAAACTGTCAAGGTTATCATACAATAAGATCAGAGGAGAGAGAGTTTCTAACTGGCAAAGGACTACAGCTGGTTAGTTTTTCATCCTAAAGAATCGTATCAAACTATCTTATGCAACTCTAGGCGAAGATTAAGAAGAGAGAAAGTTGTTGAACACAAAGGAGCGCATTTTCGATTACCGCAAAGATTTCGGTGGCACATCGCATTAAATACGGAATAGCACGACAACGTATCACCCAAAGCCACGTCAATCTTTCCATATGCCGCTACTTGGCATGCCAGACGACTTGAACAGGCGCCGACGTCAACATCAATCGCAGTCGTTCAAGATAAAAAGGGGTTTAAATTTCAGTCTATGATTTTTGTTAAAATCGATCACCAAAATCCCTTAAACCCATCGTGTCATCGTCTTGATTACTCCACTTAGTGCCAGTCCATCAGTCAAGATATCT
>JAPKLW010002371.1:39745-58770 GCA_026898455.1 Plectranthus barbatus | reverse complement strand
ATGCTACGTTTGAAGGCGCAGGTCAATCCTCCAATCCATCCGAGACAATTCTGAAATCAAAACTAGCATGCCCTGCAGGAATGGACTTCTCATCATCCTCCAGTTCTGAGCAAACCACATCTCGTAGACAAGTACAACAGGAGGATGACCAAACCACCTCCAAAGATTTCAACACGAAAACAGTAAATGAGAATGTACCCCTCTTGGACTCACGGGGAACTGATCACCTTGATTCTCATCAAGAGTCTACCTCAGAGGAAGTAGCATCACATTTAGAAATCATCAGAAGCAACATAATTGAGTGTCAAGCTATCCTTGAGAGGATAAGAGTCCAACGTCAAAAGATAGAAACTAAGGTACAAATGTTCACAACATGACTCTCTCAGCTTCAACTAGAAGAACAAGAGGCAGCAGTAGAACTAAGAGGAAACTAGAGGAAGAAGCTGCTGAGCTCAAGCGAAAAGAGGAAGAAGTTGTTGAGCTCAAGTGAGTAGAGGCAGAAGCTGCTGAGCTAAAGATACAAGTGGAAGAAGCTGCAAGTGCTGAAGCACTTCTAAAGGAAGCAAAAACCGCTGCTAAAAAGGCTAAACATGAAGTAGCAGCAGCTGCAGCTAAACAAAAGGAGGAAGAGGCAGCAACGAGCCAAGCTCCCCCTTGATCACTGTAATTTCTACAGATTAATTATAGAAATAGTGGCAAATAAATTTGTAAACCCTAAAGTTATCGATCCAGGGGAATGATGCAACGAAAAACCTTAAGTACTAAATCATAAGTTCTCAAAATACTGGTCAGGAAAATCAATTAAAAAGTTTTGGTTGTTTTGAAAATCGCAATACTTGCTAATGAAAATTAAACAGGAAATTAAAAAGCTTTTGGCCATAACTTCCTCTTCCGAACTCCGATTGACCCGATTCCAGTTGCGTTGGAGAGCTAACTCAAAGCATCATCCATTGCCATGCACCAATAGCTCGAATTCCTCTTGTGGAAGAACTCTTCATTACTACTCTTACACGTTACTTCTTTCAGAACGGTTTTCTCGTGGGTTTAGGCCTAAAAACCTGCACAGATACCAAAATACGCCTAATACCACCTAATATTAACATCATGCATAAAATATATATATAAACTCAATAAATCTACATAAAATAATATAAATATAATATAGATAAGTGAGTGAAATAATGAGCTTATCACCCCTCCACCAGAGACTTCCATTGCTACCTCTCAGAGTCAAACCCATGAAGACTCTAGACCATTAACCACAGTTGAAAGAATCCTGTCTCCAGATCCTATTTTTGTCGCTGCAAACCCTCTACCCTATAATGCTCTGAAACAAGAGATAGATTATCGAATGGATCAGCAGATAGCTCTTGTTTTTTATCTTGTCAAAAAGGGGGAAGAGAGAAGGGATGAGTCGTTGAAGCTGTAATTGATTTTAATAGATCGGAAGCGAGAAGAGGAACAGAGAAAGCTAGAAGACGATCAGAGAAGGCGAGATGAGGAATACAGAAAGCAGGAAAAGCAAGATAGGAAATATCTCTCAAAAGTAATAGCAGTTCTCAAGGCGCAAGCTGGTCGATTTTCCATACTTGTCACAACTTCCTCGAAGCCAAAAGACGCAGATTCCTCAGATCAAGAAAGGGAGAAGGACAAGAATCAAGACAAGTAAGCATAGGTCATGAATTTATTTTGTTTTGTTTGCGTTTTGAAAGTCTTTTATTTCTGCAGTTTTAAAACTTTTCATGTACTTGTAATCGATCATATCTAGTGAAAAGTGAAAAACTGTTGGTTTGAAGACAACTTCTCATTGTCTCCAACCTTGATTCTTGTCTGGCTGAATTCACATTTTCGAGTGTGATCAGCAATCCTTCTTCTCTTATCACTCTAAACTGATTTATTTTAATCGAGAAGTATTATCCCATTGAGGGGGAAGATCATTTAGAGTAGATCGAGTGTAGAAGAAGCACAATTATGAGCAGTGTTAGACAGAAAAATTTGTAAACTCATATCAACTGCATCTTCTCGTTGACTTAGATAGACTTAGAGGTATGGTTTTGACAACATCAAAAAGTTGAAAATTGTTAGGTATTGATGTAGGAATCCCACCTTAATTTGATATTTTGATGTTTCAAAACTATATACCAAAGTCTAGGCCTTAGAGTTATTACCTAACGTAATCCTTGTATAGGATGATCGAGTTGTAATAGTCTAGGAAGAAGGAAATCATCAAAACTGTGGAAAAATTTTGAAGAAGACGCCATTCAGACGAGATAATTGTCGAAAATACAAGACGAAGACAAGCAGAGCAGAACAAAGGTCACAAAAACTGCGCAGACAGTTTGTCCTGTCAAGGCTTAGATATTCAAGAAAATTATGAACATAGTCTTCACATAGAAACTATTGAGAGGCGCTCACAGTTTCAGACCAAGATAGTTTCGTGTCAAGGAATGCGTACATAGCAAGATGCCGAACAAGTCGCAGGAGAACTTCAAGGAAGTCAATGATAAAAGACAGACATATACTCAGCTGCGACTGGCATACAACGTTGTTCGGCGTCTGACACAACAAGTACAAACTGCTCCAGAAAGTAGGACGTTGTAGCAGAAAAATCAGAAAGGTAAGCGACTTTTTCAGAGAATGATGGACTATGATTAGACATCCTTCTCAATGTCTCTACCGGCTATTTTCTGGTTTCCCACCTATAAATAGCAGGAACAACAGAGACAGAAAAGCCTTTGCATCTTTGAGTCTTGACACTTTTATTCTTGTCTATCTGCAGAAATTAGCGCTCAAAGCATTTAACGCTCTCAAGCAAGAAGGAATTAACTCCATGGTTTATTTATTGAACACGAGGCATTTACTGCTCACAAAGTCCTTCGAGATTCACCGTATGACCTTGGGTACACGAGGATTAAGTCAGCAGACTTAATCTACTTTCTTGGTGTTCTTACTTTTAGAGTAAGAACACAACAACCTGCTCTTGCAAAGGAAGAGAAGGTTATTATGGGCAATTGCCAAACTGTGTACATTCTAGGAAGAAATCAACCATCCAACCTACCGGAGAAGGAAAAGGGAGATTTTTCCTCAGTCCAACTTCGAGCCGGTCCACAGAGAAGGTGCAGAGCCTTCGACGGACTGAAAAAGGAGTGAAGTACAACTGCCTTGGCGATTGATCCATTGTGCTGTGGACGAAGGTTTCTACAGCAACTGGCTCTAGATCGTGAGGATTGTATCTTCATAACTTAGTGAATTACCGGTTCAGATATCCAAATGGTGGACGTAGGACTTAAGGCTCCGAAACGCTATAAATATCTTGTGTCGTTTACAACTTTACGCACTTTACAGTTTTCAGTTATATCTTGAAACCTTCAACACTTATCCTGTAAGTGTTGAAGTGTATAAATTGTTAACTGCTAGTACCTGTAAAACTGTTAACCTAATCTGCTGGCTAACATAAACTGTGTTTCTAACACTACCAAGCAAAAAAACTGTGTTGATTAGAAACTGATCTGCTCATAATCAGAGTATATTTAACTGTGTTAATACTTCTGCTGCACATTACACGTACTCTGATCTGAGACCAACAATGGCGCAACCAGTGGAGCCAAAAATGGCAAAGAGTTCAATAGAGTTAGCACTCAGAGAAGACTTTCCAACGGCCGTTCGAGAGTTGCTTCTATCTTACAAAGCAATATTTCAGATATCTTACGAATTACCACCTAAGAGGCTATTTGATCATCGTATTCATTTACATGAAGGCACGAAGGCGGTTAGTGTAAGGCCATATAGGTACCCACATTTAAAAAAAATTAAATTGAGAAGTTGATCAAGGAAATGATGGAACAAGGGATTATCAGACACAGTCAAAGTCTATTTTCATCTCCAGTGCTTTTGGTTTAAAAAATGATGGGACTTATAGGTTTTGTGTGGACTATCACGCTTTGAATGCCACGATAGTTAAGGAAAAATTTCCATGTCCAACCTTCGACGAATTGTTTTATGGGTTAGGAGGGGCTATAATATTCACCATGTTTGATCTATGCGTAGGATATCATCAAATCAAAGTGCATGAGGATGATGTGTTCAAGA
The DNA here is from genome assembly GCA_026898455.1 of Plectranthus barbatus. Lineage (NCBI taxonomy): Eukaryota > Viridiplantae > Streptophyta > Magnoliopsida > Lamiales > Lamiaceae > Plectranthus > Plectranthus barbatus. The sequence goes on along the minus strand of JAPKLW010002371.1, from coordinate 54,681 downwards.
CAGCCTTCAGAACTCACGATGGCCATTCTGAGTTCCTATTCCATTCGGCTTAACGAATGCACCTTCCACATTCAAAGCTGCTATGAATATGGTGTTAAAGAATTATGTACGAAAATTTGTTTTGATGTTTTTCGATGATATTCTTATTTATTCGAAGCAAGAGTCCGATCATCTAGAGCATCTCAGATTAGTCTTGGAATGTTTTCGGACAAACGCCTATTATGTTAAGGTGACTAAATACAGTTTTGCTCAAAAATTCATTGAATATCTCAGTCACATCATAGATTTACAAGGGCTGAAAGCTGATCCCAAGAAAATTGAAGCAACCGGCTAATGTTGTTAGGTGTTGATGTAGAAATCTCAACTTTAATTTGATGTTTTGATGTGACAAGAACTGTATACCAAGGTTTAGTCCTTAGAGTTATTACTTCATGTAATCCTTTTATAGATATTCGAGTTGTAATAGTTCCGATAGGCAAACCACCAAAAACTGTGGAACAATTTTTGAAGACAAAACTGTCAAGATAGAAGGATCGAAGAAAACTGTGAAGACAGTTTCAAAGAGCTACATGCAAGAAAACTGTGAAGATAGTTTCAAGAAACCATATAGCGGAGAAAACTGTGGACACACTGTTCATAGAGAAACTGTCAAGAGGCGCTCATAGTTTCAAACCAACACAGTTTTACATCAGAGGGAACACGTGAAATGCAAGATGCCATATAATTATAAAGAGCATTGAAGACTCAATGATAAGGAACAAATATTGACTCAGTTATGACTACAGTACAACGTTGTTTCGAGTCTGACACAAAGGAAAAAACTGTCTCTACAAAATCATAGCAGTGTTCAGAAAAAGGCAGAGGAGCGGGTTTTCTATACAGAAAAATATGACCATTGATTGGACATCATACGAGTTGTCTCTACCGGCTACTTTCAAACGTCCAACTATAAATAGTAGAGAGACCAGAACAAAAAGGATGATTTTACTAACCTTGTCATTACTCTACCGAATTTGAAGCTCGAGCATTTAAAGCTCTCAAGCGAGAAGGCATTAACTCTGTGGTTCATTTATTGAACACGAGGCATTATTGCTTAAAGAATCTTCTGAGATTCGTCGTGTGACCTTGGAGCACACAAGGATTAAGTCTTTCGACTTAGTCTATACTCTTGGTGTTTTTACTTTCTAAGTGAGAACATAGCAACCTGATTCCCAATTGAGGAACAGGTTATTACGGGCTTTTGCCAACCTACGTACGTTCTGGGAAGAACTCAACCATCCATCCACCGGATAAGGACAAGGGAGGTTTGTCCTCAATCCGATTTTGATGACTGCCAGTTCTGAGAAAACTTCAAGGTGCCACCTGACTTCGATAAACTGAAGAAGGAGTGAAGATCATCTACCTGGGTGAGTGATTCAATTTGCTGCGAATGGTGGTTTTCGTGGTGATTGGCTATAGATCGTGAGGAGTGTAAACTTCATATTCTTAGTGAATTACCAGATTAATTTCTGAAGAGTGGATGTAGGACTTATGGTTCCAAAGCACTATAAATATCATGTTTTATTTACAGTTTTCAATACTTTTATCTTTGCACAGTTTTCAACTGAGTTTTGAAACCTTCAACACTTCGCTAAAGTGTTGAAATGTATATCTGAAAACCGCTTAAGTAAAACTGCTCGGCTAACACAATTTTTATAATACCTAAACTGAGAAACTGAAGCCTTAGTTTGAGAGTGCAACTGCTTGTAAAAACTTCTGTTGCATATTTATTCGTACTCTGATCAAGGACCAACAAGTGGTATCAGCGCGAGGTTGGTCTTTCAAGACTGTCCTGTTTTGAGTTGCTTAGGACCGAATCCATATTTCCTTGCACTCTTATTTGTTTGTTAAATGTGATTAGCGAAGACATTATCTTAAGACAACGATGAGTTATCTGAGCCTACCCAAGTACAATCCAGAGAAGTTCGCGGTATGGAAGAAGAGGTGTCTCATCCAACTGAGGGCTCAGCATCCTGAGATGGATGAAGTCTTGAAGAATGGACCTCTAAAGATCCAGAAGGTTAGTATCCGACTCGGAGGAGCAGAAGATGACCTAGGTGGTGTCCAAATGATAGATGTTAGGTATGGATGTAGAAATCCCACCTTTAATGGAATGTTTTGATGTTTCAAAACTGTGTACCAAAGTCTAGGCCTTAGAGTTATTACCTCATGTAATCCTTGTATAGGATGATCGAGTTGTAATAGTCTAGGCGAAGAAAACTATCAAAAACTGTGGAACAGTTTTTGAAGTGGAAGTCGTCCAGACGAGAAAACTGTCGAGAATAATGAACGAGGAAAACTGTACAGAGTAATGAACAGTTTTTAAAGTGGAAGCCGGCCAGACGAGAAAACTTTCAAGAATGATGGACGAGGAAAACTGTGCAGAGTAATGGACGTAAAAAACTGTGCAGACAGTTTTTCAACTGTCAAGGATCGTATAGCAAAGAAAATTGTGGACACATTTTTCATAAAGAAACTGTTGAGAGGCACTCACAGTTTCAGACCATGACAGTTTCACGTCAAAGAAACACGTGAAAAGCAAGATGCATAACAGTCAAGACTCAATGATAAGGAACGAAGACACACTTAGTTACGACTGGAGTACAACGTTGATTGAGTCTTACACAACTAGTACAAACTTGTAGGGTTTGAGTCTACGATGGACAACACGAGTTGCCATTAATGAATTTCTTGCCAAAGATCGTTCTTAGGATATCAGGAACAAATTTCAATTAAATAAACCATGCGATCCTAATTGCAGAGGATGGATTTAGAAAATACCTGATTTCACCGTTTGATCTACAGATCTAGATCGGAGCCAATCACGATGAAATAGATCTGGATCTGAATCTGAATGATGACTTTGGAGGTTGTTCCTACATATTTGATCTTCTGATCTGTTCCCTTGCTCCGTGGAAATCTGGTGAGGATTATCTACCAAGTTTAATCCGAGATCTAGAGGAATCAATCAGTTCCTTCACTGGATAGCCGCCGCCTGTAGGGTTTGAGTCTACGATCAACAACATGAGTTGTTATTCAATTCGCAGGATCGTTCTTAGGATATCAAAATAAATGCAATTAAATAAACCATGCAAAGCCTATGCATGCTCCTACAAAATTAATTGTACAAGATGGATTAGAGTTTATACCTTTTTCACCGTTTGATCTACAGGACAGATCGGAGTATGATAACGGTGAAAAACGTTCAGATCTGAAGCGGAATATGAACAAAACGATGGCTTCCTTTCTACTTGAAGAAATCGATGGCCTCTCTCTTGTTCCTACAGATCTGATCTTCTGATCTGTATCCCTTGCTCCTTGGAAATCTGGTGAGGATTATTCTACCAAGTTAATTCAGCCGGAGGATTCGATCAGAGAAAATCCCTCCTTCCTGAACAGCCCTAGCCGCCGCCCTCTCTCTCTGTATACTGAGAATGTGTATCACCTCTTACTGATCTAGGGTTTGGCTATTTATAGTGTTAGGGTTTAATGAAACCCTAACCCTAATGGGCTTGAGCAGTGTGTGGGCCAGACCAGGGATCAAATGCAAATAATAAAGTGGGCCCTCTTTTATTAATTAATTCTCTTATGTCCAACCCAGAACATTAATTAATTAATAAAGTATTGTTTTAACCTTCACCACGGTAACAATACTGACTCGCCCCTTTATTACCACGTTATTAGGAACGGGTTGCACCAAACTAACTTGATCCACATATTTAAGGTTTCAGACATTCATTAATTAATTTGGTTTATATGACAATCAACCACAATTAATTAATATCTTATTTTCCTGAATAATACCACTCAACCTTTATCTCTTATGCTTGAATAAATCATTCAGCCTGCAGGACTTAGCATAAAGAACCTTGTGAGCTCATCAGGGAATGTCACCATCCTGGAACGGATATGTTACCATACATCCAGACTAAGCAGACCCCACACAAATCAACAACACCCAAGATGCAGATATGAGAGTACATGTAAGACTCGCCATCCTAGCAAATCAAAGTGCAGTCAACTCATGTGTGCCCCTTATCCTTCAGTAGGGTTTAAGATCATAGAAAGTATGTTGGGATCTGGCTCGTTCATATGTCAATAAGAACGGCGCATCCCACTGTTGATCCCATCAATACATAAGAATGTACCGACACATCAAGTGGCCAGGATAAGCCCACTTATGAACCGATGTGCCGCAGCTTAAACCGACAGCCTATCCAGGGACCATCTCAGCTGTGATACTCTTTATATCTCGCTAGGTCAAGCGAACCATATGATCCTCTGTGATCTACTACACACCATATGGTTATCCCTATCTACGAGATAAAAGGATATTATAGTTCGTCGTATGTTCACATTATCAGATAGCGAGATTTGTTTAATGTATCAACATAATGAAAGCCAGTATACAAACGCTTGATCAATTATGCTTTTCAGTATACATATCCCAACAATGCCGTCTCTCTCTATTTTCAATACTAAATTATCTTACTTGATCTGATAGAGAGAAGGCCTTTATATATTGTTAGGGTTTTGAGAAACCCTAACCCTAATGGGCTGTGTGCAATTCATGGGCCAGACCAGGGACCAGATGCAAATAATAAAGTGGGCCCTCTTTATTAATTAATCCTTCCTTGTTCAACCCAGAACATATTTAATTAATAAAATATTGTTTTAACCTTCACCACGGTAACAATGCTGACTCGCCCCTTTATTACCACGTTATTAGGAACGGGTTGCACCAAACTAACATGATCCACATATTTAAGGTTTTAGACATTCATTAATTAATTTGGCTTATGACAATCAGCCACAATTAATTAATCTCTTATTTCCTGAGTAATACCACTCACTCCTTTTCACTTATGCCTGAATTAAATAATTCAACCTGCGGGGTTTAGAATAATGAACCTTGTGAGCTCCTCAGGGAATGTCACCATCCTGAAACGGATATGCTTACCTAAACGTCCAGACTAAGCAGGCCACACACAAATTGCCAACACCCAAAATACAAGTATTAGAGTACATGTAAGACTTGCCACTCTAGTAAATCAAAGTGTGGTCAATCTGTGTGTGCCCCTTATCCTTCAGTTAGGTTTAAGATCATAGGAAGTATGTTAGGGATCTGGCTCATTCATATGTCAATGAGAATGACACATCCCACTGTTGATCCCATCAATACATAACCATGTACCGACACATCAAGTAGCTAGGATAAGCCCACTTATGAACCGATGTGCCGCAGCTTAGACCGACAACATATCCAGGGACTGTCTTAGCTGTGATACTGTTTATATCTCGCTAGGTCAAACGATTCATATGATCCTCTGTGATTTCCTACACACCATATGATCATCCCTATAGGCAAGATAATAGGATATTATGGTTCGTTGTATGTTTGTTTCATCAGACGGCGAGCATTGTTGTGGCAACATATATGAAGACCAGTGTACAAAACCTTTAATCATATATGCTTTTATTATATAATCTTAACAAAATTGCCCCTGCAAAAAGCATGGCAGTGATTCAGAAAATGCAGAGGAGCAGGTCTACTTTACAGAAAAGGATGGACACTGATTCGGCATCCTTCGAAATTTCTATACCGGCTATTTTCAAATCTCTAGCTATAAATAGCAGAAGGATCAGAGAGACACGTTACAATCTACGAACTATAACCTATAACGAACGACTAACAACATATACCTGCAGAACATTCAATGCTTATTGTTACTCTACCGAATTTAAAGCTCAAAGCATTAAATGCCCTCTAGCGAGAAGACATTAACTCCACGGTTCATTTATTAAACACGAGGCTTTATTACTTAAGGAATCTTCAGAGATTCACCATGTGACCTTTGTGTACACGAGAATGAAGTCTTTTAAACTGTCTGTTTAGAAGAAGGAAACTGAACTGTCAGTTGCCAAACTTGAGGAACAGATGAGGAACCTGGCCGTACTTCTCGAGAAGGCCAAAGGGAAAGGGAAGAAAATTCAGTCCAGTGAGCAAAGGTTCACAAAGAGAGAGCCAGGCACATGCTACGAATGCAACTCTCCAGATCACCTGAAGTACGAATGCCCTCTAGTTTCTCAGGAGGAGAGAGATATATGTGGGTGGTACTGCTCAAGTCCAAAGACGAAGTCAAAATTCAGCTGGCAGAACTGATTACCCGTCTTCAAAATAAAAAAGGGGTGACAGTTAAGAGGATAAGGTCCGATAATGGAACAGAGTTTTGCAATGGACCCCGCATGGACTTCTGTGCTGAAATTAGAAGAAGACATGAGAAGTCTACTCCAAGAACTCCTCAACAAAATGGTCTTACTGAACGGAGGAATAGAACACTCAAAGAAGCAGTGAGGACCATGATTGCCGAGACTGACCTTGGAAAAAGATTTTGGGGAGAAACCTTGATGACAGCCTGCTACACGCAGAATCGAAGTGCATTCAACACGCGGCTGCACAAGACTCCCTACGAGATCTACAATGGTCGTAAGCTTTCTATAGCTCATCTTCGTTCTTTCGGTTCTCCATGTTATATTCATAACAATAGAAAGTCTAAATTGAATACCTTCAGCCCTAAGGCTGATGAAGGGGAGTTCCTTGGTTATGAGCATCCTTCATATAAGGGATATAGGGTATTCAATAAGACAACCCAGCTTGTGGAAATAACATATCATGTTGTTTTTTATTAAGCTACTCGAGTGCGTAAGACACTTCAAGAATTGGGTCTGGAAAATCATGAAATCAAGGATGTCAATGAGGAACCTAGAACTGATCTTGATCATAATCAAATAGTTCATTTGAATAGATCTATGAATGATGATCCTGAGAGTCCAGTTGTCTCGGCTGAACCCCAAGCAGTCAAGAGGGCCAATGATGCTAATATCATTACTGAGGCCTTAAATTTCCTTAACATAGAAGATCAAAGTGAAGAGAAGCCGTTGAAGCCAATGCAACGGTTTTGTAAGCAGAGCATCCTGATACCAAGGAAGTCAACCTTGAGGCCACCGAGGAAGCAGCTCCAATTGACGAGCCTGTTGCAGTTCAGAACCCAGTTGCTACTCAGAATGCAGTTCCAGATAAAGGTGATGCAACAGTTCCAGAATTTTGATGTGAATCATCTCATCAGGAACCTCAAATAGTTTCTGAAACTCTAGCTGCTCCCGCTGAAACCGTGCCAGTGAAGAAGCCCACTTGGCTAAGAGATCATCCTATTGAAGCCATCCTGGATGATATTGGAAATCCTGTTCGAACCAGACAGGGCACTGCATTGATGTCTTGCTTCATATCTCAAGTCGAACCTATGAAGATTGTTAAAGCTCTTCAATCAACGGATTGGATTAATGCGATGCAAGAGGAACTAGGAGAATTCTCTGCAACAATGTGTGGTATCTAATGGATCGACCTACACATCAGTCCGTGATCGAATACCAAGTGGGTCTTCAAGAAGAAAAAGAGATGAGACTGGTACATCACACGAAACAATGCAAGATTGGTTTCCAAGGGGTATGCACAATAGAAAGGGATAGACTTCGATGAGACAGTCGCACCAGTTGCCAGACTTGAAGCTATTCGTCTATTCTTGGCGTATGCTGCTTATCACAACTTCATAGTTCTTCAAATGGATGTGAAGAGTGCCTTCATTAATGGCGAATTAAATGAAAAGGTCTACATCAAATAGCCCCCAGGTTTCGAGCAAGGAAACCAAGTCTACAAGCTAAGGAAAGCTTTGTATGGTTTGAAGCAAGCACCTAGAGCATGGTATGAAACACTTTCCCAGTTTCTGCTCCAGAATGGATTTGAAAAGGGTGCAATCGATCGAACCCTGTTCAAGATAAAAGATGGAGAGGACATCCTGATTGTTCAAATCTACGTAGACGATATCATCTTCGGCAGCAAAAACACCAAGCTATGTGAGAAGTTTGCCTAGTTGATGCAGAATAAATTTCAAATGAGTATGATGGGCATGATGGCATATTTTCTTGGTTTGCACGTTGATCAGTCTGATGAAGGGATTTTCATAAGTCAGAAGAAGTATACTCAAGACTTAATTAACAAATTATGTCCGGAGAAGACAAAGTCTCTAAGGATTCCTATGAGCACCAGTTCTCATATCACTCTTGATGAAGAAGGAGAACCTATCGATCCGACTGCTAATAGAGGGATTATTGGGTCACTACAGTATTTAACTGCCAGTAGACCGGATATATCTTATGTTGTGGGAGTGTGTGCAAGATTCCAGACAAATCCTAAGAAGTCTAACATGGAAGCAACTAAGTAGATTGTGAGATATATGAACAAGACTGAGTCTTTAGGTATCTGGTATACCAACACAGATGGAATCATGCTGAATGGATACTCTGATTCAGATTTCTGAGGCTACAGAATTGATAGAAAGAGCACAATTGGAACCTGTCAGTTTTTAGGTCACAAACTGATCAACTGGTTCATCAAGAAGTAGCATTCGGTGGCTACGTCAACCACTGAGGCTGAATATGTAGCAGCAGCCAGCTGTTGTGCTCAAGTGCTTTGGATAAAGCAGCAACTTAAGGGTTATGGAATAGAAACTGGATGTGTTTCTATTTATTGCGACGATAACAGCACAGTTTGTATATTGAAGAATCCAGTTCTACACTCCATAACAAAACACATTGATATTCGTCACCATTTCATTCGAGATCATGTTGAGAAGGAAGATGTCTCGGTGGAAATTATTAGGACGGAGGATGAGTTAGCAGATATTTTCACTAAACCGCTACCCGAGGCTCGTTATAAAGAGTTGTGCATCAAACTAGGTCTTCTAGAGTTTGATGAAATCTCAAAGGAAAGAGATGAGAATTGAATGGTGCAAAACTGTCGAACTGAGCGTGTAAAACCATTTGGCCTGTTAGTTAAGTCAGTTGCATTATTTGTAAAACAATTTTCTCAATATTAAAGTCGAATGGAAAATGACTTGTTCATTCATATGAAAAAGGATGGTACACTGCATCAAAAAAAGGGAAGGAAAATAACAAAGAAATTTTTAAAAGAGTTCATTTTTTTAACGGAAAGGGCGACGCCTTGGTGGATAGAAGTCGATGTCCACAATGCTAGACCAGCCTCAGACAAAAGTCGGAATCTCCTGCTCCAGAAGCGCGCTCAGTTGCATCCCATACAAAATGGGGATAGCAAGCAGATTCGCAAAGGCGTACTTCACCCGGTCAAAGACAATGGAAGCCCAATCAACATTCTCTTGATCAACGAAGGCCATCATAGCCTTCCATACCGGCAGTGAGAAGTATGTATCCAACACGAATTCCCAACGACCATTTTGTTGATGACAACAAAGGTCAGGCAATATCAAGGCATCAAGAACCTCGACGGGGCCGTCTGATGGAAACTGACATTCGAATCCCTCCACCTCTGCCATGCAAACTGATAAGCTCGTATTTTGCCTCACTTATCATGTTGTTTTCTTATTTGTTTATTGCATTTACTTGATTTTTTAGTTAATAATCGAGCATGAGGTGTTTATAGGGGATATTATGCTTGTCATGGTAATATTTTGTAGGTTTTAGGCTAAAATCAATGAAAATCCGTACCAAAAGCAGTTGATGTTCAATGGAACAGTAACTTATTCTTCCACATGTGGAATCTGACCTAATGGAGCATGGAATTGGAAAGATCTTTGAGTTAGCTTTCCAACGCAACTGGAATTGGGTCAATCGGAGTTCGGGAGCAAATATTATGGCCAAAACCATGAGATTGCGCAGAGGGAGTCGACACAGAGGTTTCTGTCTCGAGAGACAGGCATCCTGTCGATCGAGACAGAGGTCAAAATTCTGGAAAATTGTGATTTTCATTCCTGTCGATCGACAGGCGCGCCGGAAAGGCATATTTTTGCCCAAATTGGAGATTTTTCCTTCCCAAACCATTACCTTTTGAAGATTTGATTTATCCCCCTATAAATAGGACTTCCCTAGCTCGAAAATTAACCTTGTTTTCAGTCCTTAATGTTCAATTCCTTGTTATTTTTACTTTAATTTTCAGCAATTTAATTTCCTAGTAATCTTTATTTTTATTGTTGCTTTGGATTCAAGACATTCAAGTATTTCAAGGTTCCTATTGTTTTCATGATTCAAGTAAGTTTCTTTACATCTTTTGCAATGTTTATTTCAATTATGTTAGGCTAAAAACCCTAACAGGTTCTTGGGTTTTCTCCATCCTTTGCAGCATGTGTTAATTCAATTAAATTCAACCCTTAATTAATTGGTTCAAATTCTTTGTTTTTCACTCAAAAATCTATTTTCAATTGAAGGATCAAGAGATGAAAATTGGATTTGGTTTACAGTCATTAATTTGAGACCGAGAGGAGATAATTAATAATAGGAAAATAGAATTTTGATATAATTGGTTTCTGTCTCAAAAGGAAGAATCAGTTGTAGGGTTTTCAAATTTGCATCTTTATTGGGATTGACTAGTTTGTGTTATTGAGACCCAGAGGTAAAATTCACTTTCTAGTAATCTAGGTTTTAATTGCCCAACAAAGGAATTAATTCCAAAATAACAGATTTCCCACCTTAATGATTATTTTGGGTTTGGAATTATTGGTTATTGCATGTTGATTGGATTGGTTGATTTTTTCCTAGAATCTGTGCTTTTTATTATTGAATTTTATTCCCAAGTTATTTTCTGTTTTTCAAAACAAAAATCCTATTCAAATTTAGGTTTTCTCAAACAAAGAATAGATAAACTATGTCAGTACATGAGATGATTTCGTTGTACTATCCCTTTGGGTTCGACATACCTTTGGGTTTATAAATTTATTTGCATCGCCATATTATAATAAAACTGTAATTTTTACAGCGATCACACACCACTCTAGCGTCGTGTCCTCCTTGAGATAGTCCATAACCGTTGAGTTCGCCATGGATCTCATTGTTTCCCGTAACCCAACACTCATTGACGAATGCCCTCAGCATGTCTTCATGATAGGAGAAGCGCTTCCTAGTCACAAACTACTCAAGGTCGGTTGTTCTCAATCCCCCCCATCACCGAATCAAGGATCCGAGGATTCTCCTAGTACCGCACCATCAACTCGGGAGGGTTGAGGATTTTGTTCCTCGCGATGGTGATGTCAGAAGTGTAGGATTCGAGTCTACAATAGAAAACGCAAATTGCCTCTTTAACTTGCCAAGGATCGTTCTTAAGATATCGAAAATAAATACAAATTAAATAAATCAGGCGAACCTAAGCATGCTCCTACAAAATTAATTGCAATAGATGGATTCTTGGAATACCTCAACTCCTGTGGATTGAATACGGCGGTAGATCGTTGATGGTGTTCCTACAGATTTGATCTTCTGATCTATTCCCTTGCTCGATCCGGAAATCTGGTGAGGATACGCTACAGGATCTACGACCGCCCACTCTCTCTCAATCTCTCTAGTGTTTCTGATTTGAAACTTCAAAACTTATGTGGGAAAATGAGAGATTTATCTATTTATATAGATCTGGAGAATGGGCTATTAGTGTTTAATAAATCTTAATGGGCTCTGAGCAATGTTGGCCAAACCAGGGATCAAATGCAAATAATAATGTAGGCCTCCTATTAATTAATTCCATGTTCAACCCAGAACATAATTAATTAATAAACATTAATTCATACCACCAGAGAATTAATGCTGACCTACCCCTTTATTATCACGTTATTAGGAACGGGTTGCATTGACTTGGTTAATCCCCATATTTAAGGTTTCAGACATTCACTAATTAATTCAGCGTATGATAATTAGCAGTAATTAATTAATCTCTTATTATTCCTAAGTAGTACCACTCAACCCTTATCGCTTATGCTTGAATCAATGATTCAGCCTGCAGGACTTAGCATAACGAATCTCGTGAGCTTCCCAGGGAATGTCACCATCCTGAAACGGATATGGTTATCTAAATCCAGCCTGAGAAAACCCCACACAAACTGCCATCACCCAAAATGCAGATATATGAGTACATGTAAGACTCTCCACCATAGAAAGTCAAAGTGAAAGTCAACCCATGTGTGCAACTCAGCTTTCAATAGACTTAGATCCGACCAAGTTACCGAGATCTTTACTCATTCATATGTCAAGTAGAATGGTTCATCTCACTGTTGATCCTATCAATACATTGAGATGTACCGGTCACACAAAGTAGTCAATATAAACTAGTTATGGACTTGTGTGCCATAGTCTAAACCGACAGCCAAACCAGAAACTGTCTCAGCTGTGATAACTGTTTATATCTCGCTAGGTCAAACAATCTATGCGAACTTCTGTGATCTCTTACACACCATATGATCTCCCTATCGACGAGATAACTGGATGTGTGTTCGCATCGTATGATTGTTAATTCAGACAGGACTTGTTTATTGCAAGTCATTAATGATTACCAGTATATCAAACATAATGTTACCCAATATACCAATCATAATGCTTTTATGTATACAATTCCAATAAGAAGGAGATGTCATGATTTCAGGGTGAGTAAATTTGAGCTATCTAAAGGAAATAGATGGGTTTTGTGCATCCATATGATGGATTTATATACTGAAAGCATTATGATTGGTATATTATGTACAAGGTCAATTGGTTAATATACTGTGAATCATAAATGTTGTATGTTCATCTCCTGTCTGAATTAACAAACATGTGTTGCAAACGCAATTATCCTCTTATCTTGTCGATAGGGAGATCATACGGTGTGTAGTAGATCACGGAAGATTGTATGGATCATTTGACCTAGCGAGATATAAATGGTTATCACAGCTGAGACAGTTCCAGGCTAAACTGCCGGTGTAGGCTGCAGTATACGCGGTAATAAGCATCTTATCTTGGATGGCTTGGTATGCTGGTGTGGGGCACACATTGATAAGGACCCAAGTCAAGATCAATTCTTTTATCTGACATTAAAAGAATCTAGATCTCTATGGTTTGATGAGATCCAAAGCCTAAATGAAGGTACAAAAGTATATGCAGATTGTGTATTACTTTGAGTTGTAGTGAAAGGCTCTGGTTGAGCTTGTATATCTATATCTTGGATAATAGTAGTTTGTGTATAACTATCTGGTACTGGAACTAGGTAACCACTTCCAGTATAGGATGGTGACATTCCCTGAGCAGCTCAAAAGGTTCGTTATGCTAAAGTCCTGCAGGCTGATTAAGTTCAAGCATAAGTGAAAAGGTTTGAGTGGATTGACTCAGGAATATAAGATGTTAATTAATTAAATAGCTTGTCAGAGCTTAAATTAATTAATGAATGTCTGTAACCTTAAATGTGGGGATATACCGAGCCCATGCAACCCGTACCTTAAAACGTGGTAGCAAATAGGTAGGACAGTAATGATTCTCTGGTGGAATGAATCAATATTAATTAATTAATTATATTATGGGTTGAATATGAGAATTAATTAATTGATAGGCCTTATTTGCTATTTGCAATCTCGTCCCTGGTCTGGCCCATGAAACTCAGGCCCAATAGAAGTCATGTATTTTCCTATAAATAGGCCTCAGTTCCTAAGATCACTACACACCACAAAATCATACGTTGCACACAGCAAACCAGAATTTGGGAGCTGTGATGATCGACTAGATCTGTGAAACGAGGAGGAAATTCTACTTCTCAACCGGGCAAGGAATATGAAGGGAATCTTCACCAGATATTCAGATTGAGTTGGGATACAGATCAGGAGATCAGATCAAGAGGATTATCTTCTTTCTTCTCTCTCCTTCTTGTTTTCAAAAATTACATACTAATTTTCATAGATTTATTTCCTCAATCTGTTAGGAATTAAATCTTTGTGCATGGGAAAAGATCAAGAGGAATCTCCGCGCACTCGTTCTTCAGGGTTTCGCAATCCAGGTATTCCGCATAAACCTTCTTTATGCATAATAAATAGGAGCATGCTAGGAATATTCATAGGCATAGCAATTTATTTTTTATATTCCAATTAACGATCCGGGCAAACGGACTTCGTGATTCAGTACACGAATCCCTTCACCATATGTTCGCAAAGAAGGGACATTTATAGGCGATTTTTCAGCGTGAGTCGATCAAAAAGTGGCCAAACACTTAAATGCAGGACACAACTCTTCACAGCTCAGAGTCAGAAGTCGATGAGTCGGCATTCAATGTCAACTACTGCGTTGAACCATTCCATCATGGACATGTGGTCAAACAATTCTGAAGGTTAGGAGCGTAGAGTCAGTGATGAATCAAACCGTAAATGTATTGTCTTCCAGACTTCACATTAATTCCTGGGGGAATTCAGAAATTGACTGGTTAAGAAACTGCTTGAAGAAACTGCAAAGGAACTCAGTTTCTAACTAAAAGATAGAAGACAGCTCCTAACTGGAAGTTGTTCAGTTTTTCGACAAGGGATAGTTGCCAACTGACCCAAGCAGTTACCTGCAGAAGTAAGACAGGAAAACTGGATGATCAAAGGCGCGAAGTTTTGATTTTTCAGGAGTCGTCAACTGAAAGCCACATTTAATGCAGGCCAGAGTCTTGGCAAATTATGAGAAGCCACGTAGTTACGCCCATGCGCTCCTTGCACGCCACGACAGAATAGGCACAGGCGCTATCTACGTCAGCCTTCTCTGGAGCCGTTGATCGCAAAAAGCAATTCTCGTCACAACCATGGATATTGATGAATCAAAACCCTCTAGAACCCTATTGATCATCATCCTCCTCATTTGATTTTTGCAAATATCTCCCACATACTCAAGATTTTGCAACTCTTTGATCTCTTAGTCACCCACATTACTTCAATCGACTATGGGTAAAAAGAATACTGATGCGGCTAAAAGTTCAATCAAATTAAACTCCTAGCTACACAAGAATAAAATTTGTCAAATCCAGGTCCTTCCCTTCGCCCGCTAGAATA